>JAAAKQ030053351.1:0-16168 GCA_010016005.3 Zanna intricata | reverse complement strand
AAACTGAAGCCTATTTTGAGGCTAAAGACAAATCGTACTATAAAAATGGTATCGAAAAATTGTATGATCGCTATAATCGTTGTATCACCCTCAAAGGCAACTATATTGAATAATAAAATCAAATTTTATCAAAAAAAAAAAAAAGAAGATTTTTTCTGTGTTAACCTACGAACTTTTCAGCCATACTGTTACAGTTGTTTGTGTTTATTACAGTAATAACAAAAATTAAACAGTAAAACAAACAAAATTAAACAGTAAAAACCGCTCTTGCTTTACAATAAATCTAATAATAAAATAATCTAATTAGTTGTAAAAACAAAAAAAGGAACTTTTGAAAAGAGTATGCACAATTAATAAAATGAGCATCACCTATTACTTACCAAAGGGATTAAGTACTAGTTGCACGAAAGGTGATTCTTTATTGTTATATTCATAATTTGTATATATTGATTGATCATTATTATTGTTTAGTAGACTAGTAATAATTGCATTTTAGTATCTAAGTAAATAAAATTTAATTTCTGTTTTATTTTAATAAATAATGTTTAATTTCTGGATCATAAGTGAAAAACCAAGGTTCATCACTTGTTATCACTCTTTCCAAGAAGTTTAGGTCGTTTTCAGTAGCACTCAAAGTGTCAGAACAAACTTTTTCTCTAGCTTCTTTTTGTTCAATTGTGAGAATTTTAGACACCGTTTTCACGCACACTTTTTGCATGTTGAAATTGTTATGTAAAATTTGCCTTATGCATTCTCTGTCAATTCCTATAGTTTCAGCAATCACACAAATAGTTAACCGACAGTCAAATCGAATCAGATTACCAATTTTTTCAATATTTTTATCTGTTTTTTACATGAAAGGGCAACCTGATGAACATCATCTTCAACGTCTTCTCAGTCATCTCTGAAACATTTAAACCACTCAAAAACCTACGCACGTGATAACATTCATTGCCATATACTTTTTTTTAATAAAAAATAAGTTTTAGTAGCGGCTTTTCCAAGTTTTATATGAAATTTCATGATAATTCTTTACTCGCACATCATTTTTTCAGCAAAAAAAATAACTGATGTTAGCTAAATTAAGGTCACAGCCAGATTAATATGTCTACAGAAACTTGAGTGACAACAATCGAAAGAGAAGGCTTCACGCTACACAGCATTGTTCATACAAATACATTTGTCGGTTGTACAAATTTGGCGCATGTGCAGTTCTTCTGTAGCAGCATTAGACTTGTTATTTAATAGCCACACCTCATCTATGTAGTTTTATAATAACATCTATGTTAATTAATTTACACATACTTTTGTCAATTTATTTTATTTCATTACTATATTAAGTGGAAACATGTATTTGTTTTAAATAAGAATACAAATTGTGTTGTAAAAACTATAAACTGGACAAAAGTTTTGAATAAGGGTTATACAAAAGGAATCAACCTGCTACAGAATAAGTGAAATATTGAAAAGTTTATTTGTCTATATCTATTGCTAGAGAGGTCGGCAAATAAAACTGTAGGTTATTGTTGGGCTTTTGATCAACTCTGATTAAAATAATTATCTTACTATATTACTTGTAATAACATACAATCCTACCTTCTATACATTTCCTGTCTTCTTATTTCTATTTTTGTTCTTAACATTTTACTAGACGGTCCATCTAGTCAGAACTTGGGTCCTCAGGGCTCCGATCAGTCCAGGTCCAAATTTCTTGAATTGCATTATTAATAAAAAAACATGATGATAATTATTTGTTAAAAGTTATAAAAAATATTTCCCTGATAATTTGAGTAAGTGATAATGATGAAAGAGAATATTATGGAAGTCCAGTTCTCTGTTATCCAACAGCAGGGTTGTTTACTTTGCGACTGCTATAGTAAACATTGATAATGCAGTTTTGAATTAATCTGAATTTGGTGTTGATAATAATGAAAATCCTTTATACATGTAATTCCAAAATATTACCTAATTGCTTTTCAGTTTCTTAGAAAATGTAATTTTCATTCTTTACTTACATATGTGTACTTCAGCTAATACACTCTATAACTTGAATTTAAAAGATATTTCAAAATTTAAATTATCTAGATTATGCTTGTAACTACTGTTAATAATTTTAACAAAGCTTTGAAATACACTATAAATGGTCAGCACCAGGGGAAAGGTTGTTTAATTAAATGGCTGACACTTAAAGTGTTAAATTATAATCTTCTCAGGCATTTGTTTGACTCCAATGACTGCTATTTTGTATTGTGATTCTTGTTGAGATTATTAGCAAATTTTGTTAAATTATAAAAATAAATAGTTAAGATATATTACAAAAGTGTATTATATTTTAATTTGTCTATTCATTTAGTATATTGGAATTGTACGTTTTATAATGTTCAAGTATGTTAAGAAGTGTTTCTTTTTATCTATGTATAAAGTATCTAGGCTATTATTAATTTATCTATAACACATTTTCTTAAAACTAAATACTTAAACATGTATTAGAACCAACTGGTCAAAATTGCAACAGTAAACTTTAATAATATGATCATGATTATTAGTAAAAATACTCACCCTTTTTACAGTGTAAATTCTTCTGTAGTATAAAATCCCACACAAAGCTGGGAAATAAGGGTGAAACTCAAATAAATCAGTCTTCCTTTCACACATTGAGAATCGTCACTTTCTACATATGCTTGTCTTATGAGTACATAATAGCTATAACTTTTCTTCTGATTTTATTTTTAATCATACAATTTTATTACAGTTTTATGACAATTACCTTACAATTTTTATTAGCCCACATTGCTTTCTCCCATACAACTAAGAATTGAAAAGTTAAAATCCTACTTTTAATAAAAGTTTCCTGACAATCATATATTATAAAAATTTCAAATAGCCCTCTTTGCTATTATGAAAATTGTTTCCATATTTTTTCTTCACTTTAAATTCTTTCTTTACTTTTTTAATAGAATCCATAATTGTGTAGGTTTATATGGCTATAAGAATCCTGTAATACACTGTTAATTACACCTTTTGACAGTGATTACCTGACTACCTTATTAGTCAGGTAGTTTATTTATTTTAAATTGTATTAGTTAAGTGTTGATTGATTTGTTTTGTTTTATTTTACATTTCATTTAGATATTTATAAGAGAATTGGCTAAAATGTAATGCACAATCATTCATTATTGAAAAGAGATAATCAAATGAAACACATATGACATAAAAATACCTTTTATTTGCTACAAAAACTTTTATTTATTTTTCTATGTAGTCATCATTTACAGCTGCATATTTCTCCCAACAGCAAACCAGTTTTCTCAATCTGTCAATGAAGAATATTAGTGGTCTTACCTTGATCCATTACTTCACTGCATCCTTCAGTTCATCATCCATGCTGAAATGAATACCTTTAATATCCCTCTTTAAATGCAGTAAGAATTGAATATTGCCGGGCATCAAATCTGATCAGTATGGAAGATATGTAAAAGATTCAAATTTAAGCTTCACAAGAGTCTCAATGGTTGTGTGCAATGTAAATGACTTAGCATTGAAGAGGTATTTCCACCTCCTTTTGTTGCTTCTCTTCAGTTACAGAAACTGGCCGATTACAGTTCATCCTCAATATTTGCCTAATCAACTTCTTATACACAGAATTTTATTGTCACCTACTCACAGAATTTCAGTCTATGGTTTCATCACCATAAATTGCTTTTAGATAACTATTAATTTCACTAGCATTCACGTTTTTTACTATTAAAAAATTAATAGTAAATTAATTTACTATTAATTTAATTAAGGCGCTGCATGTTGTTTTAGATGCATTGACGTAGCAGGTATATCAACTACAACAAACACAGCTGACAGAAAATGAGAGGGTACAGGTCACAATTTTGGAATGTTTGTAATAGGTAAATGAAACTACAAGATGGCTGCAACTGTCACTTTGTATGACATTTTATTCTGTTACTTTCCATTATGCATTACATTTCAGCTGCTCTTTGTATTATATCCAGATTTTCTTAAATTGATGAGGAATTTATTCTGAATCTTTGTTTATCTATATTGGTAGGATGTATCTATTTATTTTTGTTATCCTTGTTCTTACTTTTATTTAGCTTGTGGATGAGTTATTGTGTTATATTCTTTTGTGTGTATTAGGTATTTTATTGTATTGAGTTATATATGTTGAATAGTCTCTAAATCATTATTCTAAAAGTGCATGAAAGTTAGCATGATATGAATGTTTTGAATATGTATGTCTTTTCACAGGACATATGAAAGACAATCTTGTATACAAAATAATGCATTAGCACAAGTACATCAATAAAATAATCTTATTATATCAAGACAGTGTGAAGTTCTAAAAATAAACAAAATGTAGTATAAATTAAAATTCATGGATGAATACAAAAAAATAAATTTGTTTTACATTACATTAGATTTTTTCCATCGATTGATAAATTTTTAAATTCGTATATTAAAAATATAAACATACCTGTTCAACTCCACATGGCACCTCCAAGATTCTTCCTCTGCTGTAGATTCATTTTACTCCTCTTTAGTCAAAATCTTTTTAATAAAATCATATACAGTGCAATAGAGCACATTTTGAAAAATGATTGATTTCTACCTATTGCAATTTATATGGCAATAGTAATTCTATAATGTTGAGCTTTTTGATAAAATAATCCTTAAGATTATAGTATACATGCCATCTTAGTAAATTTATACACATCAAATATTTAGTCAGTTATGTAATACTATAAAATATAGTATGTTTTCCTGATTGAATTTATAATTTAAATAATGAAATGGTAACATAAAAAACATGTTTGATTAAAATAAGTCTAAGATGAAATGCTAATAAATTTTAAAAAATATATAAATGAAATTGAAAAAAAATGAAGTAAATCAGTAACTCAAATTGATAATCGCACAATTGAATTTTATACATGTAATTATTAGAATTCAAACTAAAAGTCATGATTACATTACCAGTGGTAAAAAATTAAGAAACAAAATTTTAGAACATATAAAAACCCAATAATGACAAACAACAATTAGATATTAAATGAAAAGAAACTGTTTAAATGTAGTACGCTTTTCAACCACCCCTAAATATATGTTTATTCTTAGCTTTATATATAAAGTACTAAGAGTAACTTTAGTTTGAACAGTATGGAATAGCAGGTCAAGTCTTAGTGAAGAATATTTCCAAGAACTTTAATTTAAAAAAAAAACTCAAGTAAGATGTGTATTCATGTAAATTGAATTCAGTTTGTCATTAAAAATGAATAATTTTGTAAAATTTACACTACTGATCAATATGGGTTAAAGATTTAAACCCCTTTAAAGATCCCTGAATTATGATAATAAAAATTAGGACTTCATGATTAAGCTGTAAGAAAGAATGAGATTTTTGCTATTTGATAGTGAAAAGACAAGATTTGAAAGACTTATCTATGTCAAATTAGCAATCATATTATCGAATCACTTAATAATCTACATGGTAAAATGGGTTAGTTTGTTACAAAATGGATGAAATTATTTCTATTGACTTGTGTCTCCAGCCAAAAATTATGTTAAATTATAAATTGTATTTTTATTTTAATACTTTTTTTTATAATTATATATATTTTTTTTTAAGCAACACACATAATAGTGTTGATAAACTAGTATACTTTGAATAAACAGAAACAAATGTTACTAACCTTAAATAATTTTAAGAGTAAAAATAAACAGTTAAAAAAATTGTAAAATCGGTTAGATGAATTTTAATGCATAAAAAAATTAAATTAGAGAGTAAATTAAATCAGCTTCTTAAAAAAATTAAGTGATTAAGGGAAAATAAACACCAACACAGTTGTAGGCTTTGAATTATTTCTGTAGGTCTACTGTTAAATGACAATAATATGATGAGTTGATACCATATAATTGTTCTTGTTTTACAATTAAATGTTGATATATTTATTTATTCTAGAGTAATGATCAGGGGTGCACTGGTAAATTTTCTAGTACTGGAAAGTTTGATTTTGTATTGTAGCAGTCAGCAAGAATGTGGTCCACAGCCACAGGCTGCTGGCCACATGACAATATGTAACATATCCATCTCAGTGTGTACATTAATATGAGGCAAAACTTATCTTTTTCATGTAAATGTTTAACTTATTTTCATGAATTGCAGTTTTATTGACTTAATTTATCAACATTTAACCCACCGGGGTGGTCTAGTGGTTAACGCGACATCACAAATCAGCTGATTGTGAAGTCGAGAGTTCTAAGGTTCAAGTGCTAGTAAAGATAAAAATTTTTATATGGATTTGAATACTAGATTGTGGATACCGGTGTTCTTTGGTGATTGGGTTTCAATTAACGACACTTCTCAGGAGTGATCGACCTGAGATTGTACAAGACTACACTTCATTCACATTCACACACATCATCCTCATTCATCCTCTGAAGTAATATCTTACAGTAGTTCCAGAGCTACGTTACAGAGAAATAGAGAATTTATCAACATTTGTCTACAGATATCCAAAAGCAAAGACTATTTTCATGCGATCTGATTTTTATAATTTAGTTATTAATTTTTATGTTAAAATAAAATATGGGCCAAACTTTAAGTTAAAATAAATTTTACGTAGAAAGGAAATTTTTATTTCTCCTGAAAAAGCAGTACCTGAACGGTGTTCCGACAACAGTGCACTCTTGGTAATGATCACAAAGCAGCTCACATCCACCTATGCTGCAGTTCTTTTGAAATTTCAAAAGGATTTACTTTCAAAACAGTCCGAAAAACTTTTTCTACTGATTTTTATAATTTTATTTATCGAAAATACACTGCATAGAAGATTTTCTCATTTTAGCTATTGCCATTTGTGGTAGTTTAAATTTTATTTAAATAATTATTGTTATTATGAATGAAAAAAAATGTGTATGAACTTTTTAAGAAAAGAGACGAATTGATTGCTTATTTTCACATGTAGTTGTAGCATATCTGCCTTTTATTCACAGTTTTCTGAATCATATACTTGTTAGCCTTGGCATTATTCACACAAAAAATCCAATATATCATAATTCCCACACACAAACCTTCAAACCTCCTTTTGCAAATTATTCATTTGCAAATAAATAAAAAAACAGCCATTTCTAGTAATCTTATTAAAGCTATATTTTTTTAATATATGTTCTATAAGCCAGATGAACTAATTTTTTTTTTTTTACAATATATGAAATTATTGATTTAACATATACTTCTGGTAGCCGTATATGGATTGACTCTAATTTTCCCTCTAATATAACACAATTGACAAATGCTATACATTTGTCTACTGATGTGAAGAAAAATCTTTAGGTATAGGTAATTCTAGGCATTGATAAATATAAACAGGTTTTTAGGATGTTTTAAAATAGGCTTGTTTAGAGATTAACATTGCTATTGCAATTTATAAACTGTGGATTCTGTTGAATGCTAACTCAATCGTTAAACTTGAAAACAACAAGTTTGTACTGTATATGACTGTTATATGTCTACTAGTCATAGCCTGTTTAATATTATTTGAATGAGAATTAAATGTTACTGTTTATTAACAATATATATATATAAAACCCTAATGCAATTTTTATTTGTATTTTCTAGTTCAAATATTCCTGTAGTAGAATACAGGTTCATCTTTTATGTCAGATTTACATAGATACAGAAAATTTTATATTTAGGAATACTCTGCACCAATAAGAACATCCTGCCACAGGATGTTTTCATTTTCTCCTGCCACAAGGATGTTTTTTCTTTGTGAGTATGTCATACTTACAGTATTGTATATATCTATTTGTATATACGTACTTAAATGGGTAGGTATACAGAAAAATTCTGTATTACCATTTTTTACTGTTGTTTATTAAACCTTTCTTTTTTAAACATATTTTTTAAAATTTTTACAATGTCTACTATAATAAACTATTTTTAATTACAATAATTTTACATAAAACCTTGTATAAAATGCTGGAGCAGTTTGTTTTTGTTATCCGTGGATTAAAATGCCTGCCATTCCTGATGTTATCTTTATAATCTATAATTGTGCTTTTATACAAATAAAATACTAGGTATTTACTTAACCACTATTCCTTTTGTTTACAGCTATCTACTATTTGCTTATGCTATAAATAAGATCATATCTCTATATCAGATTTATTATTAAATTTCCATTTTTTGGCTTGACGTATTTAGCTAAATTTTCTATTATAGTCAATTACAATGAAAAAAATAAACTATTAAATATATATATATGAATGGATCAGAATGTAATTACTAACAAAGCCTTCCTTACATGATGGTCCTATTGTGGTAAATGAAATAGAAATATCCTTGACTGCATTGTGTGGTTGTAGCACAGGAAATGAACCCATCTCACCTCATATGACTGCAGAGTTATATTATTAATGAATTTATTAAGTTATATTATTTAATGAATTTACCGATTAAAAGGTGGTCATGAGTTGTAGTTTATAGATGGATTAGTTAAAATACAATTGCAGAAATTAGAAGCAACTGTAGTGTGATTAGTTTATAAATAACTTCAGTATAAGTTTTAATTTGATGTTTTTAAATTGTTTATCATAAGTATGGAAATAATAAATTATTTGTTTTAGTTTAATTGATTAATCATTACTCTTGTAGTTCAAGAAGTAATATTCATAATATTTTTTTTTTTTTTTTTAACATTTAATAGGTTTGAAGGTATATAAAATTTAATTTGCTCAAGCTTTGATTAATTTTCTTTTTATCCTACATAATGCTTACATTTCTATTACAGGATGTTGTATCCTATTATTTTTCTGTTTTGAAATTTTTTATAATATGAAAGCTTTTTTTATAATGTCAGTATTACATATTTATATTTTTTCTCCCTTTTAGATGTTGGCCGTGGTATACGAGACTTTTACTAGCATTGAAAGAGAGAAATTTAAAAAGCTTTTGCTTCATAAAAGACAAGCATGTCGACATGCCTTCAGATTGCTAGTCACCAAGCAACAACCAGGAAAATTGAGGTATCGCCAGTTTGAAGGGTTGATGCGATACTATAAACCAAAGAAGAGTATGTAATCTGCAAAATTTTAATTTATTGATACTATCATTATTATCAAAAATTATTAAACATCTTTTGATTGCCTCATGGAGTTACTAATACCCACTTTTGAAAGAGAACCGTAACCTCTTCCAGGTTTATGTCGGTTATTCTGACGTAGACAATATACACCGTTAGGGGCTTTGTCAGAATATTCCGTCGTCAACTTTTTGTCCCGTTCTAATTCATTCTTTGTCGTAATATTCCGTCGTTTTACATAGATTTGTGTTAGTTGTAGTCTAAATGATAGATAGTGCTAGTTGGTAGGTTTCAATGTGGTTTTCATGTGTATAAATTGACAGTCAGACTATCAGAAGTCACGATATCAGTGTACAGAGTGTGATATAGGTTTGTTTGCAGCCCCCTGCTTTAGAATTTTCCACAAACAAAAAAAATTAAATAAACTTAAGGTTTAGTGTAATAGAAACAATATAATGAAACAATAATAACAATTTTATTCATTAGATTTAAAAAACAAAATGATTTTGGTTGATTGAATTTTATCAGATTTAGACAATTTATATATATTTTTTAAAAATTTTATTAATATAAACCACCTAGTAAAGAATATTTTGATAAGACATATTTTATCTTAATTTTATCATAAAAGTACTTTTGTGGGATCTCGCAGTCATGATTGAATTCATTTAATATGCACTTTAATTAAATGAATTAAATCATGACGAGGATGTGAGATCCCATGAAAGAACTTTCATTACAAAATTAAGGTATGTGTCTTATCTTAATATTCTGTACTCTGTAGTTTATATTAATACAATTAAAAATATAATTTAAAAATAAAGAGGTTTAATATGAATCTTAAATATAATAATCTCAGTAAAAAATAAATACATTATATATTTAAATATATAATCTTTGATAGTAACCTGCTTAGACATTTACAGACTGCATTTAATGCACATCACATTCAGGTAGGTTAGGTGTATATGCTTTTTTAAATACTAATAAAATATGTTTGCATACAAAAAAATTGTTTCTAATTTCATTTTAGGTCATTTTTAGTCATAATACATGCATTAATGAAATAAAAAAATGGAGCAAGATAATATCCATTTATGTAAAAAAAAAATGAAACCGGTAAGGGGTTAATCTTAAAAATTAATAAATTTTTTTCTTAAATATTTAGATGTTTTTATCTTTTAGAACTGCTTTCATGCAAGTAAACTGTATATCTGAATACTTGTCTTGGTGATTATTCTTTGTAGATAGCTGTTTCATACTATGTTCTCATGCTTGATTAATTCATGGATTATGATGATGTTATAAACTGTGTATTGCAGTATATTAGAGAGGAATGGATTAAAAACAATGAAATATTTGAATAGAGATAAATTATTTGAATAGTCTGTTTTGAGTGATAACATATACATATTTATTGGAGGTGTTCATGAAATATATTTGAGGTTTTTTTTTAATATTTGTCATTTTTCTAGTAAGTATAATTGTTTACATTCCTGTAATGTGTAGTATTTCTGTGTTTGTAATTTTATGTTATGAAATGATAAACAATGTTAAATCATGTGTTTTTCATATCACTGCCTCTTATTTTGAGTAGAAAGAAAGAGATAAAGTATGTGTGAAAATATCCTGCCAGTTTGTTAATGTAATAAACTTCTGAAAAATCACATTTAAATTTGAATGTACTTGGAAGGGTGTATTTATCATAGATCTTTCTGAACTATATTGTGTTTTGAGTGACTTGTGCACTTAGTACATCAATTTTGTAAAATAATATTGTCACTTGTTCACAGTTCAGCAAGGATATTGAGAGGCAGAATACATAAAAATGTACAATAATAATTTAGTACCCTTAAATAATTTATAAGGTACAAAAATAGCAATTCATAGTAAATATAAAATTTATTTAAAATCAATTTACAAAGTGCCAAAATATAATTCTTATTTACTATACACTTTATAATAATGTATATAAACTAATATTGACTTAACAGTAATATAACAATAAAAAAAATCTACAGTTCATACAATTCAATTTATACAAGTATTATTTACTTTTGCCAATTAAAAAATAACTACCCTACACTTTATAAATGACTAAAATACTGTCAGTTTCACTCCTGTCCACAAATAACTGACCAAACAGCTTCTTGTTTTCAACCACTGTCTAAAATAGCATACTTGTGACACACTCTTCATTATTTTGTTACCAAACACTTATTCCGAATGCTCTTGCACAATGTGATTGCTTTTATTGTTACTCATTGAACTGAACTCGAACTTGAAAACTGTCCTCCTCTGCTCCCCGGCAGTATTTATATCTCCTGGCCTACAACATCAGTACCCAACCATCCTTTTGGTTGTTCAGGTGTAATAATTTTCATTATGTCTGCACCTTCCGTGCTTTTCTATAATCCTTTTCTAAAAAAAAAAAAAAAAAATCCCTTTTTCATTTCTTTTATATTCTTCCTTCTTCATTTCTCTCTCTTATTTCTTTCTGAAAGCATCTCTACCCGTTACAGTGTACTATGTTTGTATTTGGAGTTATTAATTTTGTGAAGTTACCCTTTTACTGTGAGGAATTTTTATTTTGTTCACTGGCTTTATGTGTAATATTGTCAAAAAGCATCACTGATTTGTAATGCGTAATTGAATCAATTTTTTTAATAATTATATTAAGTGTAATTTTCTCAAACAAATAAAATTGAAAGATAATTTTACCTTGCAAATGATGTTGCAATTTAGTGCTAATTTTTAACTTATAATTTCCTTTAGCTTGTAATTACAATGTGTAAAGTTTATAAATTCTAAGCATTGCAAGTGTTTCTGCTAACAGAAAACTCAGTTTTCTTATTATTAATACTTGAGGCTCACACGATTTTTTAAAGATATCAGTTCCAATTATATAAACCGATTGAGATAGCATTAATCAGAAAAATTAAATTACTAGAAAAAAAATAAGAACACTGAAATTAATGTCATGGTTCCAGAAGATATTTTGTTATTCTGCTACTGTCCTGGAGGGATAGCCAGTATATTTAGTAAACGATTCATTTTTTTTAAATTTTGCATATTAATAAAAATCAACTTCATTTCATCATAATTGTAAACAAAATGATTAATAAAATATGTGATAAAATAGATGAGTGCAATAAGAATGAAAAAAAATGTCTCATCACGTCAAATAGTCTCTAATTTTCTTGTTAGAAACTATTAAGAGTTAGATGTAGTGATAGTCAGTTATTTGGAAGTTATCATTCAAAACAAATATAACAAGTATTGTTGTCTTATATATCTTATGTATAAATATGTTGTATATGGTTTTAATTAAAAATATATTCGTATAATCTGTTTTTGTGTATTTTATAATTCATAATATATCTAGCTTGAGAGGAGATTAAATCATGTAAGAATGATTTCTTGAAAATTATTATAGTAAAATTTTTGGAGAAAACAAATGAATTCAACATAGATGAACTCATGATTGTATCACTAACAATAGTAACATGGTAATGATGACTAAGGAGTTACAGATAGAGAAAAAATAAATTGAGTAGTATACTGACAAAATGACTCAGTGTTTAAAAGGAAAAGAGCTTAACAAAATTAGAAATTCTAAGAAAAAACCTGATCAAATAAATAAAAAAGACGGAGATAATAATTTATTGAGGGCGCTAAAAGATTTTAAATAAACACGATGTGATAATGTTTGTAAAATTTTAAATTTCACAGTTATTTCAAAAATAAAGTACGTGAAATAATTTGGTTGTTAACAAAAAAAAAAAAAACACAGGAAGGAAAAAGTACAATTATTCCGAACTACATTTCTTTATAACAATAAATCAATTCTTCCAACACAGTGTTTTTTTTTTTCATTAGTATTTAGATTTCTTCTAAATTTGCCAAATTATCATCACCTTCATTAAAAATCACTCTCTTTGATTAATATCAAAGCACTAATTGGATGAATAGCAGCCAGCTATAACTGTTTGGCTTATGTTTCTTATATCAGAACATATATTTATCATCTCTTAATGAGTTAATATCAGTGGACTTAGAAGAACAAGAAATGAAAAGTATACCAGACTAATCTAATCTACACTTCGACAAAAACAGTTTTTCCTCATGCCATCTATATTGGCTGAATGAGAATTAACTGCAACTGTAATGCGTAATTGCTATTTGATGACACTAGCTGGCGATTTTAATACAGTATTCAAAAAGTGAACCATCCTTATGGAAGAATGTTGCCTTCTTTGGTTGCCGGTTTAATTGAGGAAAAATTGGTTACACAGTGCAGCAGAGAATATTAATTGCCTTCTAATACATTTGATGTGCCAGTTATACCCAGACCGAGAATGCTTTCACAAAAAATTATGGCGTAGATGCTCCAAAGTCCTCCATCAAGCTATGACTAGTTCCAAGAAGCAGGGAATATGGCAGATGCAGCCAAAAGTGGTAACACCAGAAAAGTTGATCGATGTTGAAGCTGCATATTCTGTTAGTCCCAAGAAGTCTATGCAATGCCTATCTAGTCAGTCTGATCTCTCTGTTGGTAGTACCCACATGGCATTACACAAGTGTTTAAAGATTCATCTGTACAAAATTTGTGTTGTTACCTGCAGACACTGAAAAACATGTAGCTTTCTGACAGTGATCCATGTCATCTGTAATGCCAGATAGGGAAGAACTCGATGATTGGTTTTGGTCTGATGAAGCATAGTTCCATCTTGAATAAATCTTGGACAAGTATTTTCATGGACACATGATTTTGAAGGGGTTGTGGCCCCTAGATCTCCTGACTATTTCTTATGAGGATACCTTGAAGATGCTGCCTACAAAACTCATCCTAACACCGTTCCCAAATTGCAGAGTGAAAATGAACTATGTGTCATTGCAATTCCTCAACAAACATTACAACACAACAGGTGTTTAAGAGCATGCAACATCGAATTAAATTATGTGAATCGCATAACGGAGGCCACTTTCAATTACTATTGTAACCTTTTCTCATATTCCCATAAGAGATTTTTTTTTTTTTTTTTCCAATTCCCATAAGGTTGTATAACTTTTTCAACACTGTATGTCATACATTAAAAAAAGAGATTGATGATTATAAATATTATTTCTAAGAGAGGATTACATAACCCTCTCTCATTTTCTATATATTGAAGCTGTGATGTTTTTTTTTTATTGCAGTAATATATATAAATAATAATAATAATAATGCAAATTAAATAAATCACTGTAACATATATTTTTGTTGCCTAATTGAATGTGACTGTTAGCTTTAAAAATTTAAATGTTCTCTTATTTATTTTAGTGTCTTATGAAATTTAACACATTGATAAAAAAATAAATAGAGAAATTCTCTTGCTTATTCTATTTAATTGTTCATTTAGATTAAACATTAGCCATGCATCATTCATTACGTTACTTATGACTGTAAATTACTAAACATTGTTAAGCAGTAATAAATCTGTATCTCATATGTTGAGCATTGAATTAACTGTATTTTAAATTATTGTGATTAAGTTCGCAAACAGAATACTGTAACTGTAATAGATTAACTAATTATAAATTCAAAATGTCTACTAAGCAAATTTTGAATTCCTCTAATCATTTTTTTAACTTGTTCATTCATTTAGATCTTTTATAGTATTAATTCGTTGTTATTTTTCTGTTGTTTTTTTTTTCCATTAATAAGTAACAATTTTTTTTTATTCATTTTTACAGGTACACGAGATGTAATATTAATGTTTAAACAGATGAATGTAAGCAATACCAGTTATTTATGTCCTTCTGAATTCTATAATATATATGATAGTGTTACACTTAAATGGGAACCGCAGTATTCAAACATACCATGGTATCATTCTACATGGATTCCGCTTCAGAATCTGTGTCAACTTGCGCTTAACATTGTCACCAAAAGATATTTTGAACATGCTATCAGTCAGTATTATTTTAAATTAAATTTTAAATCAGATTATTTTTTTTTTTTAAAGTTACCTAGCTTACTAGGTTGTTAAGTCTGTTATCTAAAAAAATTTGTTATCTCAATTTATTCTGAGACATTTTATGATAGACCAAGATATATGATTTAAAACATGTTAGTGTGTTCATATTATTCTTTGAAAAAAAAAGTCCAACCAAACTGATGAAATGTTATTTTTGAAATATAAATTGCTGTATCTATTATAATCAGTTTTTTTTAGAGAAATTATAATTATAGTAAGAATAATTTTTACTTTAATTATCAGGTGCTGAAAAATAAAATTATTTTTTATTTATTTTTTAACAGATATACTGTGTATAAAAATATCTCTAGAAATAGATGTTTTAGAACAAGGAAATATGCTATTTAAGCAGCTTTATTGTACATACTAATGTAAGACAAAATCTTTGATTTAGCACATAAATTGAGAATGCTAAATATAAGTGTTTCATTACTGTAACATTAGTGAAAAGAATTTGTTTCAAAAGAAAGTACAGTATTAAGGGCTTTTGGATCTATACTTTTATTTTCTGATATAAGCTTGCAGTTTACATTAGGTAGTAGTAATGCAACACTACCTTTATATATTAAAATTTGTCTTGACGATTTACGTAAGTTAGTTCTTGTTTATCTAACAGATAAATAAGAGAAATCTGGAAACAAGTTCTTGTTTCCAGATTTAAGATTCTTCTACATTTTTCTTTCTAACAGAAGGTGGAAAGTTTATATTATCTCAAATTAATAAAAAAATCTAGCTATTAACAAAACCACTTCGAAATAGTAAATGGAATGAGATAAATTTGAATCGGTTGTCATTTTGCTAGAAATAAAGATAAATAAAAACTATGCTAAAATTCAAAATTTGCTTTAATTTCCCATTTGTGTTTTGTAATGCTGCATTGCTTGAAATGGTTTTTTTTTTTTTAATTTCAACCAGTGACTGAGCAGTACATTTTAAAAAATATTATAAATTTTCACCAGAAAATTAAAAAATAACGTTCTACGAGTCGAAGCGTGGAATGTTAGAAGTCTAAAACAGGTTGGTAGGTTAGAAAATTTAAAAAGGGAAATGGAT
>JAAAKQ030053340.1:0-16169 GCA_010016005.3 Zanna intricata | reverse complement strand
GCGTTGAAAAGCAAGGGGACTATGTTGAAAAATGATGTACTTGTAAGTTTCCTATTTGATTACAATAAAATTTTATATATTGCGGATAATAATTGACTTACCCTTGTATAACTAAAATTCCTAATATCAATAACAATTAAATGAAAACATCTGTTCAAATGTAATATACTCATACAGCCAAATGAGAGTAATGGATAATGAAAACATAAGACAAAACATGAGTAATATATTTTTTTAAAAATGCTTAATGAAATATATAATTACAATGAGATACTAATAAAATAATACTACTCAATAAACATTAATAAAAACCATGATACAATGAAAATGCATTAAGAAATAAAATATGACTATGAATGCATGATAGTCACATACATACCAATGAAAAAATGGTATTAAAAAATAAAATTTCAATCACATTGAGTACAAACATGCAAAATGAATAATTAAACACTTACTACTGATATCAATATTAATAAATTAACCACCTAATTAAAGTAATAAAAAATAAAACTAACAAACTGAAAAATAATTTTTATCATATATCTGCTCTGTAATTAATTTTAAACTAAGTAAATTATTAATTTAATTATTATATAATTATTTTTTTTCGAAAAATAAAAGAGAAAATAAAAAATAACTTATATGCACCACCTATATTCATAGCTAACTGAACTGAAATATTACATGAAGATGAAGTATTACATCTTCAAATAATAGTATAATAGTTACTTTTAAAATTCTATAACTTGAAAAGTTACAGTCAGCCTACTTTAACAGAAAAATAAATAATTCTTTAAATACCAGCTATGTTCCATCCATCTTCAACAATGATGTAAAAGAATAATATCTAATTAAGCAGGAACTTATGAACTAAGCAGAAGAAGACACATATAATTAGGAATAACAATGCCGTGATAAATATCAACAATAATGACATGAAAAAAAAAACAACAAAATTTTATGTTCTATTCATCAATGTTAAGTGTATAAAAAAACTGCTGACTATAATATATTCAGTTAAAAAAAAAATCACCTCTATAAAATGAAAAAACAAAACCATTAACTTTAAAGATAAATCTGAAGGCTTCTGCTAAAAAGCACAGCTCGTAAGTATGATGGAAATTCAATTCACTGGGACAAAAGTTCTGAAAATTCATAAAAAATCACTAAAACATTTATATATATATGTCTGATTAAATATGACAAGCATTAAATAAAAGGTACAGAAATATTAATACAAAATTTTTATGATTAGTAATTTAAAAAAACTTGAATAAGGAACTGTTTTATGATTAGAAAAAACTTGAAGAAGAAATACCAAAATTTTAGTTAAAGTAGTCAAGAGAATAGATAAAATGAGATCTCTTATATATTATAAATACAGAAGAAGGTCTTATATAAAGATAAATGGTAACCCCATAATCGGGAATGAATAAGACTGGTTAAAGAAGCTGAAAAAATTTATAAAAAGGTGAAAAATTTAGCATACATTTACAGGATGAACATTGAAAAATGTGAAGAAAGTGCATCAACTATAACAGAGAATGTCAGAAATAGAAATGAACATTAATAATAAAAGAAATAGTAAAAAAACAATAAAAATATTTGATCCAACTTAAAACTTTTTAATAAGTATATAAATATATATACACACCATTCTTAGATCTAAGAAAACGAGAGAGAATGGAATTCAATCTTATTCAGCTTACTATTTAACATATTTGTTTTTATAAAAATTTCAGATCTTTTAATTCATGAAAGCCTACACTAGTAATTAAGCAACTCTTATAAATAACAATTTAAACTACTTACTTATCTGGAATGATGTCAGTTAGACTGTCAGGATCCATGTCTGATAGCAGTTCAAGTTCGCAGCCACCCAAAAGCGAGACATGGCTCAGGTCATCATGAAGACGGTTCAACAGCCCGCCCAGTCCCCTCCCTCCGTCCACCTCATCTCCAGGCACTCTGCACATTCACTGCTGTCATTCAAATATTGGTGATGCTGTCATTTACGACAATGTTTTCATGCAATAACATAATCTCTTATAAGAAATAGCTACTTTACATAGTTTCTCATAAGAAGATATGCTATATTGTACAATATCATTCTCATAGTAGATAAACAGAAGAGAGAAATTTTATCAGACAGTGATCATAAATCTACTCGCAATTAAATTTTAATTATAGTTTAACTGGTAAATGTGCAATGTAAAAAACAGAAAAATGTTAGAATATCTGGCTTTTTATATAAAACATACAAAATAAATGCAAATAGGAAGAAATAACTATTCTAGCCAATATAATAAAACATGAAACCATCCAAAAGTACGAGGTTTGATATAATAAATAAACAGAATTTTTTTTAATTTCCCAGCCTTTTTAAGTCCAATTCTCACAATTTTTTTTTATTGAGTTGGTACAATTGATCCTAATGTATGTTTACATTGGTAACCATATTGGACATTTAGTTTATTGTTGGCTGTCAAAAAGGTTACAGATGTTTTCATATGGTTGGAAATTTTTAACTTGTGATAAAAGTGGAACAAAAAATTTGCACTTAAGTTTATTTTAAGAATGGAATAAAGTGTAGCACTACATTGGAAATGTTGAATGTTGCTTTTGGTTGCTATGAATAAAACAAACATTTATAAGTGGTAGAAACATTTCCAAGAGAACCATGAAAATATTGAGGATGATGAGCAACCACGACATCGCAGCACATCAACAACCAATGACATCAAAAAAAGTGAAGAAAATAATAATGAACAATTGCTGAATCACTAATTACAGAGCTAATTAAGGATTACTACCTGGAAGTTCTATGCCGTGTGCATGGAAGCAATCTGAATAAAACGCCTGAATTTGTGGTGAAACAATTCATGGCGCAATAGCAACATAATAATGTCCGTACTCATAATTCACAGCTTTGTGAATTTTTGGCCAAAAATAACATCATTATAATGCCTCAGCTTCCACATTCACTGGACATTGCCCCATGTGGCTTCTTTCTATTCCCCATGCTGAAAAGATCATGAAAGAAGTTTTGTCAACATTGAAGAAATAAAATAGAATCGCTGAAGGAGCTAAATGCCATACTGGAAATTGCGTTCCAGATATGCTTCAAAGACTGGAAAAAAGTGCTGACACAAATTTTTTTTTTTTTTGTTTAACCTCTGGAACCACCATTAAGGTATATATTCAGAGGATGAGATGAATGAATTGTAGCGTGTGTGAAAAATGCCATGCCTGACCGGGATTCGAACCCGGGACTTCCGGCTGACACAAATGTATGTATTATATCTGAAAAGGAGAAATTTGAAGGTGACAATATCAATATTAATGAATACTGTTTTGAGAAACTAAAATTTCACATTTTTTTAATTAACCTCATTTATTACTGCCAATTTTTTTTCTCCAATAGTATTTTTTCATATTCTGTTAATAGCAAACATAGACAAGAGGTCTTTGAGCAGCAAATAAAGTAACATGCCTCATTTAGCATCATTTTTTGTTCAAAGAACCAGAAAAATAATTTCAATTAATAAAATCTACGCCATTATCATACAATCTGCTGGACTAACTTCATATTGATCTCTCCTTAACAAAGTCCCCGACAACCTAATACCGTATTACTCCTTTTTCAGTACAAGGATATCATATGTTATCTGAAATTAGTGTTATTGAGATTTTTTATAAACAATGAATTGTTTATAATTATTATTATAATTATTATTTTACTAATTTTGTTTACATTAATTTTTTATTTCAAAATAAACAATGAAGTCAGTTATCAAATATACTATATTTTGTAACCGATATGAGATTAGCTAGAAAATATTCACATGAAAATTTTCAACTGTCCAGCATACAATCCATAGTGAGCATTAGAAGCAACTTCCATTTAATAAGTTCTTGATCAGCAAGTAATTCAGAGCTACTGAAGATGGAATTTTCAGCATTAAAAAGGATTGGGAAATTGGCAATATAGCACTTTGAAGCTTGAGTATCATTACAATGTTTCAATTTTTGTACAGATTATATTGAGAAGTAGGTTGTGGTATAGTTTTAGAAAAAAATATGCTCATCAAGATATTACTGAACTTAAATCTGTAATATGTTTGCTATCTTTTTATCGCTGCTCAGCCTTTTCAAGTTTAAGTGCAATATCTAAAATGTAGCATGTAAAAAATATTCCAGTAAATAGAAAACATTGGTTAATACAAAAAGAATTATTATGATACCAGTCAATGCTGATTTTTTAAAATTATGTTTGTTCAGATAAGCACAAAATCTGAAAAATACGTCTTTAAAAAAAAATTGTGAATTAACAAAGTTTTTTTGCTTACTTTACTGCATTACATTTATGGCCACAAGCATTTTCTAAGTGAAGAATCCATTTCTTCCTCATGTGAGAGAGAGTAAAAGTTTACAAAGTCTGTTAATTTATTATTACAATCAACCTATCAAGGTGCTAAGAGAAACCACTGCCCTTTTACCTTGTTACTACATTTATGTTTGATTCACTTTTAAATTCAGTACCTCAAAACAATTATTTATTTAGATAGTACAGCTGGTTACTTTGAGAAAAAATTAGATACCATGGTTATATTATATTTCTTATATTCTTATATTAGACACCACGGTTAATTTGTTACAAAAATGTGAGTGAACCTTTACAATTTTGAACTGCTGAATCTACAATTGCTGAAATATTTCACAGCGTGTAAACTGTTTTAACTGTAGTAACTTCAAAAACCAGTGCAGGTAAGATAAACACAAAACTGATATGTTTTCAAATGACCTATCAACAGAAAATTGAAAAACAATGAACATTTCTTAAACAGCTACCAAAATTGACAAACTTAACTCATAAATATAACCATAATTTTTAAATCTGTAATGTAAAAAAATAAAAATAAAACTGGGTAAAATGATAAAATCTGTTTCACATAATTACAACACATTAACCCTAAATTAACAAATATAATCAATAAATAAACAATAATTAATTTCTTTCCTTTAATTTAAATCTTATATACATAAATGGAAACAATTACAAAGAAGTTGCATTGTATTTTTAAGTGTATAAAAACTGAAAAAAAAAAAACAAATATTTAAATTAAAATATATTAAGTTAACAATGATAAAGCAGTAGATTGTTTTTCGTAAAAAAAAATTGGTTCCAAAGTTAAGATTTTATGATTTTAAGTTAAATTTTCAATTAATTTTCGAGTTACCTCCTTAAGTATATGCCAAAAATATGGTACAGACATAATATCACACTACAAAGATTAATATGGTTTTTGTTAGAACTTGACACCTTTAAAAACAAGAAATTTATTTCATCAAACCTCATAAAAGTAGAAAAAAATTGCTACTTTTTTTTTATAAAAAAAAACCTAAAAATAAAATAACCAGTGAATTTTACTCTCTAAATATAATATCAAAAAGATAGATACAAAAAAATTCTGTTCTGAGTAAACTTAGCATGGACTTTGTTAAAAAATAAATCTATTCATATATTCCATATAGATAATAAATCCTTAACACATTTATACAAAAAAAAACGTAAAGAAAAAAGACTGTTTCAAGTCCCATATAATTTAGCAACAAATTTAGTAAGAATAAGAATACAAGTTAATTTACAAATTCATGAATATCTATAATTTAAACAAATATAAAGGTTTGATTTAATAGCAACAATAACAAAAAATAAATACATTCATACTTTTTAAATATTCAATTATTTAATAAATAAATGAAAATAAAACACTCAAAAGTAAATATATAATAATAACTAGCACCAACTAGAATATAAAAGTCACTCAATACACATAAGCTCTAAACCAATTAATAATAAGAATATTAATTTCTGTATCCATGCAGAAGTGAAGAAAAAGACATATAAACATAAATTATCTTGATATGATCCAGCCTTGTCATACCAGCATAATAATCTTTTATCTACATTACTACAAGTCAAATGAAAAAAAAAACATAAAAAACTAGATTAACACAATTTATAAAATGGGCTATTCCAAAACTGACTTCGTAATAATAACTGTACATACCGCTTTACTATACATCCCCATTTATTTCCCACACAATGATTACCTACCATTCAGGCACTTCTTTTATCACTATGTAAGTTTCTGCAATCCTCTAGCAGTGAGTACTTAGCTACTTATATTGAATTAATCCACAAGCTCCTCAACTGTTTCAAAACGCTGAGTGGCCGGCCAGACTTTCATCTTGATAAAAAGATACTTAGATAACAAACTCAGGCGCTTGGGATGATTAAAAACTGTTCCACTTTAAACTGCTCAAATGAAGGCTTCATAAAATGTTTAAAATACAGCCTTGTATTGTTATGAAAAAAAGAACAATGCTCTTCATGAGCTATTTATTTTAGACTGGCAGAAAGCTAAATTCCACGAGAAATGGCCATAATTTTTCAATCCAATAGCACCTCTGTAGAGTTTTTTTGGCTTGTTTATGAAGTATTACTAATCCATTGTTTCAACAGTTACTTAGTCCAGTCTCTAGTCACAATTTTGTTGATATATTCATCCATTCTTTATTATATCATCAAGGAATATCAAGGGCAAAGACAATCATTGAATTTTACAATATAGTTTTGGTGCCCACTTTACAAATAACTTACAGAGATGCAATCTCCATCACAATCCTACAAAGATATTCTTAAAACATGTAGAAATTTTAAAATTAAAAAAAATCAAGAAACAATTATCATACACAATTTCTCAAGTTTTTGAAAATTTCATCATTCATCTAGTAAATGTCGCCACTTATCCTCCTAATGTACGTCTCTCTGAATTTCTGAGATTAATCTTTTATAACAATATCAAAATATAACACAATTCCATTGGATTCAATAAAGCTATGTTCTGCTTGAAAAATTTATCACAAAAAATACCTCACAATTGGTAAGAGTTTCATTTAACACTGATATAACCAGCACCGAACAAAATAGAAAAAGTTTAAGAGTTAAACAACATTAACTGCTCAATTATGGTTGCTGTAAATGTTCTGTATTGCTATCATTACCAGTTTAATTCCAATAGCATATCAGAAGTTAATTCTTGAATAGCCCAAAATAATAATTGCATGAACAAATTACCTAAGTTTAAATTGTCATTTAAGTGAAATACTCAGTTCCACAGATAATTATAGCATTAATTGACCTAAGACATTGACACACATAATAGTTTCTACAATGCAAAGTTACAAAATATATTATTTTACAAACATTTACAAGTAAAGAGAACACTGCAACAAATTTTATAAGTAACCTTAGTTTCTTCAAAATTAAAATAACAGTCACTATTAACATATTCCTGTTAAAAAAAAAATCAACAAAAAAGCCACCAAGTAGAAACCAATAAAGCTATAAAAGAAAAAAATTCAATAATAAACTTATATATATCACACACATTTAAATAAATACAATTGATAGTAAAGCAATATATGAATAAGAAAATAAACTACGACAACAAATTTTAAGAGTAATACAGAAGATTAACACAAATTTAAATAAAATATTAATAAAACAAGTAATGACTACTACCTTAGATTACGTCCTTGTTGCACCCACTTTTCATTTCCAGCAAGAATCATTAAGCTTGTATTTCGTTCCAATGTATTAAAATACTCCTCTTCATCCACCTCAGTTCCATCTTGTTCTAAAACAACTTTGACACTTCCAGTAATTCCAAGTTTTTCACACGCTATAAAATAAAATAAAAAAATGCACTACAAAATGGCAATAAAAGATTGAAAAAACATTTTTTTTTAACTCTAATCAATATTTTTGATTCTTTAAGAATGTAAACTGGAAATAAAAAAAAACTCCATTATTTCTAGTTTCACACTTAAGCAATGATTTAAGTGGAAATCCCACAATTTGCTTTTGTACAATTTCATGACCAGTATTTGTGATAAATTTTTCTTTTCTTTTCAACATGTTAAAAATACTAATAATAATTAAGGAATCCATGCTTACATTTTTCAGCCATATTTCAGATACTGCATGAATAATCATGTACAAATACTTATTTCCACTTTATTTATACATAATTCTCTGTAGCTGTTAAGCTTTGGATGTTTTATAGTTAACTTCATGTAAGCTACCCATTTTATTTAGATTTTGTAATGAGTTACAAATTCACCTGTCATTATATTCTTACATTTACCACATATGTATAAAACTTTTTCTCAGTGTTCCACTACTTCCTGGACTCTCATTTACTTCAGAATCAATTTCAAGACAGTAACATCTTTATTTTAAAAAAAAAAAAAGATATACCTGCAATTCACCACAAACCTATAACTGAACTTACAAACCTATGACTAAATGAAGCGAGGTCAATGCTTAATCCAAAGGGATGCTGAAGTTATAGTTGGCATCGATACTGTTCAGAAAGATACTAGTAATATTTCAAGTTAACAATTAAAATGGTTGAACCCAAGGTATAAAAGTAACACAATGATATATTATTGATAAAGTTGCCACATATCTGTCTGCTAGTCGTAAAATGGTCACATATTTTCTACCATAACATTTTTCTAGGTGGTTTTTGGCAGAATCAGTAGATTTTTATTGGAAGCAAAAATCCATGATTCTGTAGAAGTTCTTCTAAATTATATTTTCATTTTATTACATCTCATATTCTCAGTTTAAGTCAGACTCATCATTAACTATAAAATACATTACATTCACAGACTTTATATACAGAAGTTCACACAAACATATGAACAGTCTTTATTTCAACATCACAGATCAGTAAAAAACATATTTTTACAGAATCTAGACTTCTGCATTCATCCATTATTATGAAAGAATGTACACATGATTAGTAGAGCAAAATATCTTAATCTTAGCTAATTATTATTTGGCTTCATGTTATTTAAAATTATCAACTAGAAATGCAGAAAATTTATCACCTTCTACACTGTGTACTTTAAAACATGTAAATAATGACAATCACTCATAAAAATATACACAATTGATAGAAAAGATCTTTTTTATACAGCAAATAAGAATGACATCATAAAAAATTTATGATCAAATATAGATGCATTCTACTTCCATTTCAATAAAATACATTTTCCTTGAATCACAACAGACCCTAGATGGAAAAGGTATGTTGCACTATTATAAATGATACAAGATATTATTCCAGGTATTCAGATTATTGATAATTCATTAAGATTTTATTAATCAAACCATTTTACAAACAAAATTTTAAGAATTTAAACAATAGTTACCTTTATCAATAAACTCCTGCAGTGATGATGCTACAACTCCAAACCGTTTTTCTCTACTGCAGTCAACTACTTTGTAGGGAAAGCTGTCTCCACTACGTTCATCACCAGACTTTTCCATCTTTCAATTTAATTCTAGATATACAATAAAGTTTATTAAAATTTTTTGAAATTGTAAAAACTAATATAAAAATGTTACTTTCTTAACTAATGGCAGAATTATTCTCAAAATACAATAAATTCAATTGGTATTTTTTAATTAGGCAATAAGTTAAAATTTAATGGCAACCTAATACAATATATACCAAATAAATGTTTTCTTGGCAGTAATCAGTTCTAGTCTGTTAGCTTCCTATTTCCAGCACTGCTATTTATAGGGTAGTAGTTACAAGGGCTGACGTAGGGAAAATAATACATAAAACACTAACCCTCTGTTCTACTTTGCAGAGATCAATAAACATAACCTACTTACACCGGAATAAGGAACAGATCAGCAACTGACCTAAATATATTATAGGTGCAACCTAATTAGATATAAATTGATATGAACAATAAAATACAATTCTAATAATAGTAACTACCAGAGGCACACGTAGCCTAATATTAATTTCTAGTTAAAAAATAAACACATGTTTATACTTTAACGCAATAAAAATGTTCTTATATTACTTAAATTTATAAAATGAATAAAAAAATACCGAAGATACGAAATTTATTGCGATTCTCATGGAAAAATGAACAATCCATTAAATGAGTTGTACAAAAGAACACTTTTCTTACAAAACGTTTTTAATTCAAAAAGAAGGAATTTTACTAGTTTGGAAACGAAATGATTTAGAAGCAAGATCTGGAATGAAATAAACGGTTAACACATTTTCCTTTAATAAATGTAATAACGATCAAACTAACATACTCAAGTTGCAACCATTGAGGTGTCACAAATTAAACTTCAAATACACATTATATCTTGGCAAAATTTATAAAAAAAAACTGTTTACTTACTAAAATAAAGTGATGATCTTAACGGAAACAACATAAGTTATGCGGATAAATTCTTTAAAACATCTAATAAAATTAACTCCCTACGATAGGCCTAGACGCAAATCAATAAACGAACTTCTGTCATGAACATCTGTTTACGAGGTCAGGTCAATATGTCTAGCATGCTGTTCTATTTTAGTCTTAGACTAGAGTGGGAGTACTCATATATTTTCGACGGGTCGATTTCAGATTCCTCATAAAACATGTAGTTTGGCCATTAATTTTATTTCATTCTCGGGGTATTTACTAAAATGTTACATAGTACAAGATTTTTTATAATCCAACCCAAGCATATTATCTTGATGTATTGTAACATAATTTATGAAGCTATCCAAATGTAAGCCATCAGATAATTCATTAACAAAGTAATGTTTTTATGAATAAAATAATAATAAAATTGCATTATACTAAATTCTTGATAAAATATAGTATCATCATACTTACGTAGTTGGAAACTGCAGCGTAGAAGCTTACTAGGCTCAACCACGAGGAGTGTCTTAATCTTCAGTTCACCGAAATTGTTATTTACAAAAAGCGATAAACGACGCTCTTTAAAATGTAACTCATTAAGTTGTATTCTCAACTTTCAAATGTTATATTAAAAAAATTTATTCTAACTTGCTGAAAACAAATAAACCATGGTATAAAAAAAATGTTTCTTTATACCAGTGGTACATTAATTACAGCTCTTCTGTGACGTAGATTTTTCTTTTGTCACCCAATAATAAACAAGCCTTGAATTTACTCTTTTCTTACTATCAGATTCAAATTGATCCAACTGAGCGAAACCATTCACTATGATTGTTTATAAACTTTGGGATCAAATCAAGATTATAATTATCAAATTATAATAAAACTAAATTATTCTTATAGATAAAATTAAAAATGAGGAAAAATATTTTAATCAATGTGACAAGAGATTTGATTGGAAAATCAATAGATAATAAATTTATGTCATAGACAAAGTTACTTTATGTTTCGTAATAAAAAACAAAAACAGCATTTGAATATGGTTCACAATTACCAGACATTTTTGTAAATATACACCTACAGTATGTCAAAAATAATTTACTTAATTGTACTGCAGCTATATCAAAAACTTAATTTACAGGTATCATTGTCAGTGATATTCTGGTATTATTTTGAGAAAAGTTGATAATATTAAATAATTTACAGAATATAAAATTCACTATCGAGTAAAAATACCAGTGATGCTCTTAATTATTTGGGCATTTAACCAAAAAGAATAATAATCGTAAAATAAGAGACTCTTAATTCATCTCAGACCAATAATAGATTCAATAAAATCGTTTTTTTTTTATGTAATACTTGTTTGTTATTTAATATTTTCATAGAAAAGATCATTTACTAATTTCTGGTAATTTATTGTTATACACATCATTTTACATCAGATTGATGGTACTAATATTTTTCTACTTTTTTTTACTGTGATTGAGAAATTTAATATAAGATTTAGCTGTAATAAATTGAGTTCAATATGTTGGAAAAATTTTGTTTATTACTACCATTTGTACATTATTTAATTCTTACTATAAATGATTGACTAGTCCAGCTATGTAAAATTTATTCAACTTGCCCAGTCTAGTTTGAATTCATCTTGTTTCTTAAATTTTATGTTGCGTAAATAAGTTTTATAAATTTTAGTCCTTTTTAGTTTATTTACAATACTTACAAATAAAATCACTTTAATAGAATAATTCTTAGTTATAAGTATTTATATTTGTAATATATTGATTTTAAAAAGAATTTATACCGGGTGATTCAGAAAGAAACGGAGAAACTTTGGGAGGTAAATTTACATCCAAAAATAAGAAAAAAATTCATATAAACATAGGTCCCCCGGGAATCGCTTCGTTAGCGAGGTACAGCTGGCGAAAGATTTCGCCCGGATTTCAGTTCCCCCGTTACAATGAAGCCATACTGAAATTTGTAGGCCGTTAATTAAGGTGTAAAATTTAGGAAATTTTATGTAAAATGAATTTAAAAAATTGAACGCACCCAGGTCTGGGACCTGTTTTATTCAATTTACCTAAGAGTAATTTTTACGATATCTGACGAAATACGCAAAAATCGGTCTCGACAACTATGGTTCGTTTAGGTTTGAAGTGCATTACTTTTTTTAAATGTTCAATATACACGTAAACGTTTTAAACAAAGCTTATGGAGAATTAATTCTCCACAATTCTATTTTACATTTCTAAAGTATTGTGGAGAATTATTCTTCATAAATGTAAAATAGAATACTTATCGAAGAAAAGAAATAAGTACAAGGGAAGAGTTACTGACAAGAATTCATAACACTACTGAACTTATTCGAAACAAAGTAACGAAATACAAAATGCCATTAAAGCAATTTTAACTAGAGCACAATGTTGTATAAACTGTGATGAAGGGCATTTTGAACAATTTCTATATACCAGTAATTGTAATTTTTTTTTTATTACCCGTTACTGAAATTTTTTATTTGCTTTGTTTTCTTTGTATATTATCAATTTGTATTACAAGTACTTTCTGTGTGATTTCAAATATTTGTTTACAGTTCTGTTTTTTTTCTGTGTAATAAAAAACTACATTTTTCTAAGTTTGTATTTGTTTTGTTATTGGCCTATTTTACATCATTCTCTTCAGAATTAAATTCTCTAAGAGTTTTGTTTAAAAAGTTTACGTGTTTATTAGCCATTTAACAAAGTTAATGCATTTCAAACCTAAACAAAACATGTTTTTCGAGACCGATTATTGCGTATTTCGTCAGATATAGTAAAAATTACTGTAGTTACAGTTCTGGCACCTGTTTTATTCAATTTTACATCTTAATTAATGGTCTAAAAATTTCAGGATGGCTTCATTGTAACGGGGAACTGAAATCCGGGCGAAATCTTTCGCCAGCTGTAACTCGCTAACGAAGCGATTCCGGACCTCTGTTTATATGAACTTTTTCCTTATTTTTTTATTTAAATTCATCTCCCAAAGTTTCTCCGTTTCTTCCTGTATCACCTGTATAATAATTCATCTACAATATAACTAGAAACAATTTTTTTTGAACATTTTTTACTTCTGCTTAAATTATTTAACTATTCTTTTTATTATGCTGTTAAATACTGACAATTTTTACTATTCATGACTTTTTTCTTATTCTGTTTAGCCTCCGGAACCACCGTAATGTATTACTTCAGAGGATATGTATGAATTTGAATGAAATGTCTTGTACAATCTCAGGGCGACCACTCCTGAGAAGTATGGTTAATTGAAACCCAACCACCAAAGAACACCCGCATCCACGATCTGGTATTCATAACTGTATAAAAATAACTATTTTACTAGGATTTGAAGCTTAGAACTCTCGACTTCGAAATCAGCTGATTTGCGATGTCGCGTTAATCCCGGGCTGGTATAGTGGTGGACTATTATGTCTGAAATATCTATTTGTAACTGTTTTATGAGTGATGATTTTCTTTAAGTCTTACAAAAAATTTGTCTTTAATATCTTTATTAGTTGAACTGCTTAAATAATTAAGAACATTACTGATATCTTAATTCAAAAGTGAATTTTATATTCTGTACATTATTCAATATTATATATTTTTAATTTATTTTCCCTAAAATAATATCAGAATATCAATGTCATAACGTACCCACAGAATAATTTTTTGTATATTTATAATAGGATTGAGTAAATTATTATTTTTTATCACATAAATATATTATATCTAATTATTTTACCCAATTTCTATTACATTGATTAAAATACTTTTCATTACGTTTCAATTTATTACGTAATAATTTAATTTTATTTCTTGATTTGATCTTCAAGTTCTTAATGAAATAAACATTATTCAAATCATCTATATAATAATTTCTAAAATTTTAATTAATCTACAGATTGGTATATAATTATTCTAATGTGAATTATCTGTATTTTAATATATCTATTATTATTTACTTTGTTTCATCTGCTTTCCATTTAATCAGGTTATTATCAGATTGTTTAATATAAATCATTTTCAATATTCATTAATATCCTTTATTAAATTTTGTTTGATATACTAGAAATTACCATATTACAGTCTGTTATGATGATGCCCTTATCTATTAAACTATATTTAAATATAGTATACTGTTTATCTTTGAGTAGGGCATTTCAATTTTAACTTTGTTATGAATAATTATTTTCAGTAACAACTACTAATATATGTGAAATACAATCTCTTACTTTATTAATTCCTAATAGCAATAACAATTTTTAAATTTAAATCTTGATTTGAAGAATATAATATTTTTAATTATTACATTTAATCTTAGTTCTATAAGCAACTTTGTAATTACAATTTTTATATAATTAGGTGAAACAATTTTTATCAAACTTCATTATTTAACTTGATATAAAGTTTCAATTTTTTATAATAAAACATGCATGCCTTTATCATCTGGGTTAAGGTTTAGTTTTTAGGAAAGAAATGAAAAAAAAAAAAAATTATTCACTATACGCTACTTTGTGAAGTGGTTTTTTAATTTTTGTTAACAATTTATAATAAAAAACCTCACTTTATGAGGAAATCAGTTCAAGTGAATAAAATGCAGTCTCAATTAATATTGTCTTATGATCTTTCAACTCTATATTTTTAATTTTTTTTTCTATTTTTTTCCTCTGAAGGTTTGCATAATAATTTATCTCCCATACTTGATGTGATCTTTTAAAATAAATTTTTATTGTCTGTTCAACATTAATACTATTACCCTTATGGTCACTGATATCTTTACTCTTTTTTAATTAAAAATTTTACATACAAAAGTTTCATACATGAAATTGTTATACTCATAAGTAAACAAATCTAGTGATTCAGAAGCCTGCGAACACAATTTTTTTTTTTACCTACTTAAAAAAAAAAAAATGGTATTTTTTCGATCACATGATGGGAGTTCAAGGTGAAAATTAATTTTCTTCAAAAATTTTTCTACAAAAATACCACTCATTTAAATTCGGATTTCCTTATATTTATAACACCAATTTTATACGTAGTCTTAAATATAAAATTTTGTGACATGAAAATCTCCAAAACTACTAGATTCATTTCATTAAACTTCAGACATGTTGTATCTGAAGTTATGCACATGAAAATTTGGCAGGGAAAGTAAGAGGCATGGTTCGTTATGATGCTGCAAGTTAAAAAAAATTGATGTTTCTTTATTTGCAGTATCTATTGTTATCAATGCCAAACTAAATTAAATTAACGAAAACACAGTCTTTTGTGCAAGATCTTTTTATATTCAAGTTGCATGACATTTTATAGATTCTTTATAAATTACAACATTAGAGGGTCTATAGTTCTATGGAACTGTATGAACTTATATATAAGTAATATAGAAATTGCTGAGGTAATAACAAATTAGTACTGTTATTTTTGGTTTTTATGGGAGGAACTGAGTTAGTAAATTGATGTTCTAGAATAACACACAGTGCTTAACATTTTTTTATAAGTGTTATCGTGATATCCTATTGCGGCCCAGCGTCTTCTGCTCTTGGCAGTTACAGGACAATCTCACGGGAGGCAGTCTCTGGGATAGCTGGTGTTAAGCCGTTGGACTTGCTTGCTGTTGACCGCAGGGAGCGGTATGTTGCCAAGAAAGCCGGTCTTCTAACCCCAGTCAGATTGCGTGATATTGAGGAACAGGGATTCATTGCGTGGCAGACACGATGGGATGAGTCCATTAAGGGTCGGTATACCCATGACTTGTTTCCGTAGGTTATTAGTTTATGCGCCAATAAGTGGGTATCCCCCAATCGGCATATAACGCAGTTTCTTTCCGGGCATGGCGCT
>JAAAKQ030053329.1:0-12328 GCA_010016005.3 Zanna intricata | reverse complement strand
AAAGTCGAGTTAGATCGAAGAAACACCCCTTTTTTGATTTAATAGAAATGTTTTTAGTGAGATTAAATTGTGTGCTTCAAAAAAAAAAAAAAACACAAAATGGGGGAAAATAAAATTAACAAAAATCAATTTTTAATTATTATTTTAAAATGAGTTGCTTTCTGTATATCATAATAAGGCAAATACTTAAGTATATATTATTAATTAATATGTACTTACTAATATTTTAGCTTTGACAAGATAAAATTCAACAAAATTTGATATATTCTTGAAAAAATACGATATATTAACTTATTAATAACAATTTTTTTTTTTTTGCAAAAAACATTTTTATAAATAATTAAATTATATTAATTGTAATATACATTTTATCTATAAATTGCTAATTATTTCAAAACAAGCACAATTTTATGAAAAAACAAAAAAAAAGCTTTCTCCATGAAAAAAAAATTATTTAAAAATAATATTGGAAAATATATTACAAATAACTTTGTATAATAAATGCAAAAATATTGATATTCGCTATTATTATTATTAAACAATGAATCAAAAATAATCTTATAATTGTAAGATTATGTAATCTCAGATGAATAAAATTTGTTGTCTGTGTAAAGTAGATATTAGGTCTTCTGAGGACTGTAGCTGAAGAGTTAAGATTTCAGATAAACATTTTCATTTGAGTTAAAAAAATAAACAATCGTAATTATTTTAAGAGCAATATTCTTCATTCTGTGAAGAAAATATCAATCAGGTTATTGTTTTAAAATAGTAACAAAGGTGGTTTCTTATTAATTAACAATAAAGAAAAGTTATTTTATTAAACACTGTTTGAGATACTAGATTTTAATCACAGATTAAACCAGAAAAAATGTTTTAATGCCTTTTTTTTTTCAATAAATGTGCGGCCAATGGAAATTTGTAGTGTATGAAAAATACCATGCCTGACTGGGATACAAACCCAGGACTTCCAGGTGAAAGACGGAGATGCTACCACTCCCGTCACGGAGGCCGTCTAATTTTATTACGTTTTATTTAAAATTTTAGTAAGAAAGTTTATTTTATGTTGCGCAATTTGGATGTGTTAAAAAGAAAGATATATAGTTATCAGTTTACCAAACTGTAGCAACTTCATTAAAATTTCTGATAATTGAAAAAAGAGACTTCATTTTCATTCAATTTTTAGATATAAAATAATTATACTATGTTAATTCGATACATAATATGGCATTATTCTATGAGTAGTTAATTAAAAAAATAAATTAAAAAAAATAAACGAAAGAAGGAAAAAATTGAACTAGAATGACGAATGAGAAATGAAGAGAAATTTTAAATTAAGAAAATATCTGAAGAGGGCACTGCATGACTTCCTTGTACGCCTTTTAAATTACATATAAAAGTTTTTGCTGCCCTTCATTTAAACTTATTTCATTTGAAAGTGAGATACGATCCTCCAATTCTTTAATAAAGTGGACAGTTACACAACTGCATTGTGGTGCATACCACATTACATCACATTTTTTTGTGGTATCCGTATCAGCATCTTATATTAGTTGATATATTAATTTTGTTTCAGGACGCTTAAGTAGTTTTGTTGTGTGAGAACGTGTCGGATCCGTAATAATGCACATATCGTTTCGAATATATATATTTAAAACAATTTTTTTTTTAAATTTAAATTTATTGATTTATTAATAATTATTAAACTTTGTAAAAAATTTTTAATTAAAATAAAAAATATATAAAATTATATTTCACACATAACTTCTAATTTTTTTCAATCAAAGGTTAATAAATTATAAATAAATAAATACATTTGCCGGCCTCCGTGGCGTCTCGGCCTTTCATCCCTAGGTCCCGGGTTCGAATTCCCGATCAGGCATGGCATTTTTTACACACCCTACAATTCATCTCATCCTCTGAAGATATACCTTAACGGTGGTTCGGAGGTTAAACAAAAAAAAAATATATAATAAAATAAAAAAATTAATACATTTAAATTAAAAAACAGTTAAAAAAAAGGAAATGTAATCGGTTCCGAACTGATGTGCCTTCCTCTTGTAAGATCCAAATATTTCATTAATTAAAATTTTATTCGCCTATAACTCTGCAATCAATGAAAATAAGTACCACTTATGATATATCTTGAAAAGCTATTAATGAGATCTTATCCTTGCAATTAAGAAAAAGTCCAAAATCCAATTTTTGTGGGATTTTGGGAATTTTTGGATCCTTTGGTTTAGTTGATTGCAATCAAAAAGGGAGATGCACTACTAGATGTAATAGCAGTTCTAAATCCAAAATTTCAACATTCTATAGCTAATCGTTTTTATGGGAGGTACAAAACTCACGCCGGAACTAGTCCAAATGTATTAAGGGATAGTCAAAATATTTATTTCCCTTGAAATCTGAAAACCGGAATTTTTCACGATTAGAATACTTCCTTTAATTTGTACAAGAAAGTAACAATAAAATTATTAACAATTTTACCTACCTAGTTCCAAGCAAGCGTTTCGTTTACACTTCACCCTCCGAACCCCCTTCTCATACCATAAGGGCCCTCATTAGAAGCACCCCGATCTACCCACTCTTGCGTGAGCGAACCAAGGCCTCTTTTTTTTTTTCTGTTTTTTTATGTAAACTTACTGGCTGAAAATTTAAAAATTTGATATTTATTTATTAAGGCGATAAAACAATTGTTATTGTATTTTTCTTCGCAATTTTTTAGAAGTTTCAAAGTCAAAAAATATTATAAAACAGATGAATAATGCATGAAAAATCTAATTAATTTAAATCAAAACAACGTATTTTATCTAACATATACTAATGAAAACCACAATTATATTCTTACCTAAATTAGCAGGTATTTCTTGTACATAAGTTAAACCAACTTTTTTAATTAAATTTTTTAGTTGAATCAAGGTTATGAGAAAAAACTCATATACACAGAATTATCAAATAATGTCATAAGTTGTAATGTTTTTAGAGATTTTATCTTATCTAATGCAGTTTAGGTTTTTCTTTACTCGTAGCTTTGTAAATTTTAACAGACGTTTTTTGGTTTTCTTTTTTTGTGTTGTGAATCAGGCAGTCTAGAGAAAAAAAACAAAACTTGTTTCTTATTAATAAGGTTTTTTCTTTTTTGTCTTTATTAGCATTTGTATATATATATATATATACTACATACATACAAGATTTCTTATTTCTTTATCTAAGAGATCAAATTTTTTGTGGCTTTTAGGCTTATTCCCTATTCTTCTGCTGCTAGCGTATAAAAATAGAAAGTAGAAAATCCTCTTAATACAAGGATCTTTGTTTTTATTTCCTTTAACGTTTTAGCTGTGATATATATTATTTCACGTACTTAGGTTTTCTGCTTGTTTTCACTAATAGAATAAAATTTAAAGAGTTAACAAGCTTGAACAATTTTATATTTAAACGTTACTTTAATTAAGGTAAAACTGAGAAAATGTGTCAAAAAGATGTAAGAAAGGCTACATTTATAAAAAAAAAAAAAAAAAAAACGCAGTGTAATTTACATCTAATAAAGAGTATAAAAATTTTAAAAACTTTTGTTGTGTACATGTCAAACGGAAATGAAAAATGTGTTTTTTTATTATTTTTTTACTTTTTAATTATAATTACGAGTATTTTAATATTTGTTTAAATTAATTCTTAAGTTATTAGTTAATCAAACCAAAGTTATTGATGGTAAGTCTCATAACCTTATTTTAACCTGGTGACTAGGCATTAATCACAAGTTTCTTCGAAAAATGACGAAGTAATACTTATGAACAATAAGAATTCCCTGCTACGTTTATTATGGAAAGTGAAACTATTTTACGTTTTCTTCTTTGATGAGCTAGATATGCTGTATTTTTTTTCACCCCCGGACCGGACCCACATTGAAGCATTACACAGCTCGGGGGTTGTTGTCCACTCTAATGGACCTCTCCGTCACCGCAATACAGTCAGCACGACAGGCTAGCCCACCGGTTCGGATCTCTTCTTCTGCCTGCCTCAAACCCCGGGAGCGGGGGACCAGAGCCAACAAAATCAACCCTAGATCCCACCACAGAGGCCGGGCCTCGTTCTTTATGCCTTTACGGTCCGAGGTTACTAGTTTATCAGATTGGCTAAGCCCACCATCAATTTTTATGACCTTTCAGATTCTTTACGAGTAAATCTAGATATGCTGTTACCTATCAGCATGTCACACCTAGCGAAATGGACATGATATTAAGCTCCAACTTTATTCTCTCCCATAAAGATGTGGCTACAAAGCAAAAATCATTACTAATAAAAGTATAATCATTTACTGGTGTCTTTCGTAACTTAAGTACTGTAACTCTAAATAGTACACAGCTGAAAAAAAAAATTAACTTTTTTCCTCAGTAAAACAATATGTTCTATCTACTAGTTCAATTCAGTAGGAGGAGCGTTTTAAAATTTTAGTGAAAATTTTGTACATTTGTTATTGTTCTTTAAATCACGACGAAATCTGTATTGTAGTAGGATAAATAACAGACAATTGTTATTGTTACAATATCTTGACTAAAAAAAAGTAACAATTAAGTTTCAGCGATTATAAAAAAAATTTTATAAAGCAGATAAAAAGTTTCTTCAATTCTAAGTTTATTAATAATTAAATAAATAAACCCACTTACGAACAATTTCATAAATTTAGTTCTAAATTATATATTATAGATTTTAACTAAATTTATTTAATTGTTAGTAATTGGGTTTATTTATTAATTATTATACAATCATACCAACGAGCCATACTTGATAAAATTATTCTAAATTATTTTTTTTACGATTAATTAAATTCTTTTTATAAAAGATCTCATTTTTATTTTTAAAACTACGCAGAAAGCAAGATTTTTGTTTCCTTTGGTATGTTTTTGATCCAGAATATGGTAATGAACCGTGAATAAAGTAGAAAAAATATTATTTCGGTTCAGGATAGCCTAATAGAAAATTAAACTTGACTTAATACAGAAAATTAAAGAATCTATAACCAAGTTAATGAAATTTTAGTAGACCAAAGACTGTAATGTTATTTTATTATTTACTTTACCCACCCCGCCTTCATAAACATGGTTTTAGAACATTTCAACGAATAGTTATTTTTAAAAATCCATGTAAGATAAATGGTTCGGAAGTTGTTCGATAAAGATAGGGTTTATTAATTTTTTTTCTCTTTAATCTTTTCTATTCATCTCGAGAATTATTAAATTTATAAATTACAATGTAATGTAATTATATACTAAAAAAATTGTTTTTCATTTCATTAATTAATCATCTTACATTTTGTTAATGAATTTAGCACACGCTAATAAGCAAATATATATTAACGTTCACAATTTCAGCCAAATTGCCATTTACGGTTTGCCTTGGTAAGATATGAAAATTCAGGGAATGAAAAATGAGTGAGAATCGATCCCAAAATCTTTTGGATGAAAAACAGAAATGTTTCTTCTCCGCAATTGAAGTCGGAACACACACACACACGCACGCACGCATGCACAGACACGTACGCACGCACTTACCTGTATAGAAGTGAAGATGATCTAATTGTTTTTTTAAAGATTAATTATTTTGAAGTAACAGTAAATATTAACGAAACGAGAAAAGAAATTTGACGTTAAATATTTATGACACAAATATATTTATATGATTCGGTTATATAAATTGTTTTTTTGTCCAATAATATGTTTGTATTATTTTATATTATTATTGTTGTTGTTACTATGATATTTTACTCCCTAAACAACACATAGTAGACATTAAATAAACAATATCAGTGGCAGATGTTTATTCTTGCTTCATACTATCAACATTATTGTTCATAATTCTCCATTAAACTTTCTTCCAGAATTGCGGAGAAGTTTTCTCTTTTCAGTGCTCTATTTGGAACCAAAGAAAAACATTTACCTACAATAAATCTTGTGAATATATTCGCAGAAACAACTTTCAACATTTCCTAAATATTTTCAAATATGTTCCGCTTTTCTGAAAAATATTAGCTCATATATCACTTAAATAAGAAAATTTATTGTAACGAATGTTAATACTTTTTTCAATATATATTTTAACGTAAGCTTTATTTTGAAAACTGAAATTTAAATAAATTATCAAATCTATCTTGTATATTTATTTAATACTTGTTTTTCATAAATTATGAGGCGAATTAGACAATTAATTAATTTTTAAGCTAAAACAATGAATAAATCATTAAATATTATTGTTAAACCAAGATAGTAAACGGCTATTGCCCTTAATAAATGCTAATAAAATTGAATTAAATTTTTAAATACATTATTTTAATTAAAATTAATTTACAACCAGTGTTGTTTATAGGGCAATGAAGAACGTTTCATACTGTATTCATGATAAAAATCGCCAATCTGACATATTTTTCAATTTTTTTTGAATTCGTTATGAAATAATTATTTAACGGACAGACGTGCAATCATTTTTTCAATTAAATGAATTAACAAGTTCAGGTTAACAATCATTAGATCGCTTTCGAAAGATGAATCTTTATTGTATGAATATGGCAAGTCTGTGTTATGAACCCAGAAATTTCTAAATGAAAAGCACTTTAATAGATATATACTAGTATTTATTTGAACCCCTTTTTCAATCTTCACCACAAGTTGGTGAAAAGGTTGGAATAAATACAAATACTTTCTATGTGTTACACAAAAGTTATTTGTATAAATTTTTTTTAATCAGATGACACAGTGTAAGTCTAAGCAATCAACAACATACGAATTCTTAAAATTAAATCGGATATAATAATAATAATATTCTTTTTTTTCTCTGCTTTAGCCTTTGGAACAACCGTAAGGTTGAATTTAGAGGATGAATGAGGATGATATGTATGAATGTGAGTGTAGTCTTCTGTATAATCTCAAGTCGACCACTCCTGAGAAATGTGGTTTATTGAAACCCAACCACCATAGAACACTGGTATCCACCATCTTGTATTCAAATCCGTATAAAAGTAACTGCCTTTATTAGGATTTGAATATTAGAACTCTCAACTTCAAAATCAGCTGATTTAGGATGTTGTATTAACCATTAGACCAGCCCGGTGAGCATTTGCAACAATAATATTACATCAAGTCATCCGATCATAGGATACAAAAATAAGGTTTTGTACAAGGGTAATAAAAACTTATTTTATTTTAACTAATTTAAAAGTTTTTTTGTAATTTATACGATTTCCGTAAAAATCCCATCGAGGGATTGTTAAAACAATATATATATATTTGAATTAATAAAAATATATAGGGTGATTTTATGTAATGTTACCGGCGCTTTCTGATCTCACTCTACTAGCGAAAATAATGGAAAAATTTCATATAAACACAGGTCCAGAAACGCTCCGTAGGCCGAAAAGAAAAACATTTACCTACAATAAATCTTGTGAATATATTCGCAGAAACAACTTTTAATATTTCCTAAATATTTTCAAATATGTCCGCTTTTCTGAAAAATATTAGCTTGTTTACTGTGGGCTTACTGTTTACTGTTTTGTTTACTAGTTCTGTTTAGTTTGGGTTTGTAGAATTGCACTACTGTTTTATTTCACTCTTTGCCGAAGAATCAAGATGAAATACATCGCTAGTCAAAACTCACTGACGGAGCGTTTCTAGACCTATGTTTATATAAACTGTTTTGTATTACTTTCGCTTGTAGAATGGATTCACAAAGCGCCGGTTACACTAATTGAATCAAACTGTTAATGTTATATTTAAAAACTAAGAAAATACTATATAATACTGAAATACAGGAAATTACATGGAAATTATTGGGAATACATTATGAAATAAAAGATATATATAAATTTTTTCCCTTTTTTTTAATGAGATTTTAGATCTGGTAATTTTGATATAGAAATTATTTGAAGCCATCCTATTGCATTTACATGAAAGAAGATGCCAGATATTATTAAAAGCAGTTTTTTATAATTTGAAATTATTTTCCTGGTATTTAAAGAGGTATTAAAATCATTCACCGTATTTTATTTTCTAAATTAATTATTAAAAATGCAAATCCATCCAAATTTGAGGTTTATCATTGTTTTTATATTAACTCACATTTATTTTACATTTATATTTAATATATTTATATACATTGTTAGCTGTCTCAAATTGTTATCTTCCCCGCATTCAGTCCAACTTCCTAACGTACCAAAGGGTTGTTACTTAAAAACAGGTTTTCTTTGGTACAAAAGAGGTGTGCAGGGAATAACACTGAATTTCACGTGTACCTCCAAAATGAGGATTTTGAACAGTTTTCAAAAACTATATTTATCTGATATGGAAGATTTAAATTTTGCTGCACGTAAAGTATCTTTACCACTTAAAACTAAGCGTTGGAATAAATTGTCCAAAAAAAATCCAAGATGTGATGTGAAATTCATAAAGTTGAGGCAGTTTTTTAGTAGAATTACTGGTCCAGGTAAAATATTCGTACTAGTTATTTACCTAAGTAGTCAGTCTACTTGGCTGGTAAATGAAAATAATGATAACCTTTCGTTGTATATGTTTGAAAAATAAAAATAATAAGTAACTGTTTTATGTGTAATGAAGTGTATAAGAATGAATCACTGATATAAATTAATTTTAAGAACGGTCAAATGCTACACGGTCCCTGTTTGGACGAGAGGATTGGCGGTAAAGCGGGCGCGTGTATTGTTGGAGAGGGCTCATTGTCGCTTTAGCGTGGAGGTATCCACTGAAGCGACGTTGGTTGTGGTGGCAATCTTTCCAGTGGACTTCCTAGCTTATGAGCGAATTGATAGGAAGGAGGGTTTTGATAAAAAGCTGGCGGAGGAGCGGCTAGAGGATAAGTGGCAGCCCCAAAGTGGGAGGCTGCTACAACAGGAGCATAGACTAGACGCTTTCTCCCGCTAATAAGGCCATGGCTTGACGTGGGTTCAGTGAAATAGGGTATGAGCTAACTCACTTCTTGACTGGACATGGGTGTTTCCGCTCGTACCTTAAGAGATTCGTGAGAGCAGGATCGGACCTTTGTACGTTAACACTGTCGAGCACACTTTTTTCGAGTGTCTAGATTGGGAGCAACCAAGGTATGTGTGTTTTCAACATGTAGGGGTGCTGAATGCTGATAACATTATAGAAAAAATGCTCCAACCAATAAGGATCTGACATTGATAGAAGGTATGATCACAAGGATCATTAAGAGTAAGCTGGCGGACGAGTAGCGGGTGAGAGCCAGCTTTCGAGAGCGGGCAGCGCGGGATGAAAAAAGTCGTTGTCTGGATTGGCGCTGGGGGACGCTGGAGCCTGCTGCTAAGATGCAAGCATAGGGGTTGCCTGCAGTGGTCACATGGGAACCGTGGTCATGCCTTGCGGTTAGGTCTTCTTCCTGAGTGAGTAAGAGAGAAAGTTTTAGTCGGTGAGAGCCCGAGAGCTGCCGTCTCTGCGGAAGCTTTACCCTCCTTCTACGCAGAAAAAAGGATGAAGAGACAGAAAAAATTATTAATGCTGAAAATCAAACGTGGGACTTCCCAATTCATCAGTCAATAAATATACTGATGCTCGGTTAATAAACCAAAAATATTATTGAAATCTACATTTTCAAAGAGTATTTTTGAAAGTAACTGGATAATTGGTTGGATAACGTACTGCAAAAGTATTTCCTTAATGTAGGAATGTAATGATTTTCTTTCCGTAATTATTGCGGTACATACATGTGAAAGGAACCTAATAACTTACAAAATATTTTTATAACTAAAAAACATACAAAATTAAAAATAGTACTTGGTATCTTTAATTATCAGAGTAATTAAATTTTGTAATGATATATAAAATGTATTTAATTACCCTTGGTGTGGTGACAATAAAACAAATATTAACTTATGATATAGATCCTGCACTCTCCCAACGAACACTCAAACGAAATGAACTTAAAAGTTATTTTGGATCTAATGTACACTGAATTAATCATTTTTTATTAAACGATTGAGTACACAAATAATAATCTTTTTCTGGAATCGTTGGCAACAAAAATTAGACTGTTGCGATAAACCCATTTAGATCTCAGTCATTAATTACAGTTGAACATAAATATTCATATTTCAACAATCGTAAATAGACAACTTATGCTACTATAATTTAATGTAGATTTGTGTTTCAAAATGTTCAAGTTTCTTATACTGACTCCATAAATCTACCATTTAAAAGACGTAAACTTTCAATAATCCTTTATCAGATAATTAGAGTATAATAATAATTTTACCGTAAATCTATATAATTTTAATTTGTACTAGAAGTTCCAGATGTGGTAGTTACTTCGAAATTGATATAATTTAATAACAAAATTAAATTGAATTTCATTGCATATTTGATTAATCCATCGCTTACTAAATGTCAGCTGTAACAGAATTACTGACTTTTGTATTTCTGTTAAAACTTTTTAGCCAAATACTTAAAAATTGTACATTTTTCTTTCTTTTTGTGAAAGTTTAGAAGATAAAAACATAGGAATTAACTAAAAGAATCGACCATTTCTCTGATTATAATGCTAATCGTCACTCTGCAATGTCGCTAAGTTAAAAAAAAAAATGTATATATTTATTTCTCTTCATAATTAATCCTTTATAATTCATAGAAATCCTTTATAATCCTTAAAAATTTCAGTTTAACAGGAACAAGTATGTCTAAAATTCCTTTGAAATATTGTTAAGTGTAGTTTGAAGTTCTTCTGTTCTTACTGTTTTTTAATTCACAGTGCATCTATCTTATAGGTGTGAAAAAAACTCGCAGAAATATAGATATTATTGTATTATTTACGTTCAAAAGTAGTTTTGGGGAGACCCAAACTGTTACATATTTCTAAATTGTTGGACACGGTAGTATTTTTAAATATGTTATCGTGTTCTCTGAATAGAAAAATGGTCAAAGATTTACACTTTATAATACTTTACTAATAGATTAGTTTAATCACCGTTATACAGCCAGAAACTGAACTATAAAATATTTTTTATTCAGAAAAAATCTTATCAGATTAGTTTTAAATTGTTTATCTCTGTATTATGAATAAAACAACAGGATAATCTAAAAATATTACTAGTTTAATCCTATCATGAGGTAACAGGCTTAAACAGGAGTCAAAAGAGGTGCTGTAATTCAATAAATCTTCAGTATGGAGTGAGAAACTACGACAGTAACGAAAAAGGACAAAAACAGTAGAAGGAATAAAATGTAGACAAAGTAGGAAAGCCAAATAGTCGAATACATATCAAAGAGAAGATGGGTCTAGAAGAATCAGAAATTTTTGCAAAGAAGAGATGGCAAAAAAAGAAAACATTTAAAAGACTAAAAGTAAACAGAACAATCAGAAATTCAATAAAAAAAAATTGAAAATTGAAAAGAACGGAGATAAACGTGGCGCAAATGACCTGCCGCAGGGCAATTTAGCCATTTATGTATTTATGGTAATTTCTTTCATTAAGCTAGTTAGTTAACATTAAGGATAAGCTTTGAGTGATTTTATTTAATGAATTTTAAATTAAAACAAAAGACTGAAAACATTTATTTATATAATTATCATAATTAACCCTGCTGTTCTGTTCGGGTCTATTGACCCAAAAACCATTTTTATTTACTTATAATTTTCCTCCCGTTAATGGTATAAGTTTCTGATTCTATGACTTTGTATCTCCAAATGCAAAGTTTAAATAAATTTTTATTTTTCTTTTTATATTAACCTTTTCGTCACATATTTGTAGTTTATACTAGTGTACTGTTCGGGACAATATGATCCGATGTAGGCTTTAACAGTTAATTTGTCATAGAATTGTTTATTTACGCTCTATTCTGTTGATTTAGGTAATGTAATGACAAGTAAAAGTAATGTTTTATGTCTTTATATATGTTTAGTTATATAAGTTTTATGTTTTTATTTATAATTCATAATTATGTGACACATAATACGATTATTTTCAGTATTGTCAGAACACATGCGCGTTCAGACATGACAAGTTTGTGTTAGTCATCTTACTTTCTCAAAATTATAATAAAAACACAATGAAGTACTACTCAACGTGATGCTTTGTACCAGTCCCACATGAATAGTGATGTCATGGATGTTCAAGTCTGAACATGCAGCATTCTGACTATATAAATTCAACTGAAAACTATTTTCATTAGTAAGTTTGCATTTTACATGTATTACAGTAACAATGGCTAATCGAAGTATATTGTGAGGTGATTGTGAGTTGCTAGAAGCCGTAACACTTTCTGATAGTGATGAAGAAGTATCCGAAATTGAAAATAATACAAGTAGTGAC
>JAAAKQ030053318.1:0-16170 GCA_010016005.3 Zanna intricata | reverse complement strand
CATGGTTGCACCTTCGGTCCAGCTACTATGTATCACTGAGCATGCAAGCCCCCCCCCCCAATCCGCAAGATCTCATAATTCGTAGAGGGAGATATATATATATATATATATTAAAAAAAAAAAAAAAATTAATAGTACAGATTTATTGATGTTCTAAATAAGCTAAAACCGTAATTAGCGTAACTTCAAAATTGTATTCCGTCAATCAATATAAAAAATATTTATACGCTACACAAAATATTTTTCGTATCCTGTGAATGTAAATAAAGTGTAGTGTTATTATATATATATTTTATAATAACAAATATTTCAGAAAATCACAAATAGTCATTAAAAACAATTTTATAATTCTTGATTTTTAGATTTTATTCAGTTTTATTATTCAAATATATTATTGTAAAACGCGTTTTATTGAAACTATGAACTTGATAAATGTCTATATTATTGATTCAAATAATTATTTTCATAACACAAAAATATAAATAATTATACCTATAGAATACATTCAAATTTGATACAATATTTTATCGATTCAATAAACAGCCTTTTTGGATAAATTAAATATTTATTTTGTTTAAAAATGCTTTCGTTGTTTCGATTGGATAATCGATTTACGATAAACTAGTATCTATCAACCTAAATATCAGTAATGTAATTTACCTCAAATAAGAAATCCCAGTTCATAAAATTTACTTTTAAATTTTATGAACTGGGATTTCATAAAATTTAAAAGTAAATTTTATGAACTTCCACTTGCTATCACTACCGACGTAGTAGCAAGAATAATGCTATTGTGTAATGAAACTATTATTTTATAATTAAAGGTAATAAGAAAGCCTGTGCGTGTTCAAATACAAGTTGAAGCAGCGCTCTGGCTCGCGTGCTAATGCTATTCTGTTCAGAGAAGTATATGCATGTTCAAACAAGCACAAGCAGCATCCTTTACAAATTCTGCGTAAATTTTTCAATAATAGTCTAAATATTTTTAGTTTTTAGACAAAAACAATATAAATACGCTACGTACAGTAAATTTTTAGCGAACGAAAAAATCGATATGTGAAATCTATTAACTGTGTATTTAACACATCAATATTTTTCTCATCTTGCAGACAAAATGGCTGTCCTAAATTTTGGCACCCCGGACAAATGTCCGGGTTGTCCGCCCCTATAGCGGGCGCTGTAACTACAGTATTTGGGGATTCTACTAAATTAAATTTAACATTTTTTAACTATATGGAAATAGAAATGAAGAAATTTAAACTAGACTATTCATGTGTGAATGCTGAACCAGTTACAAGTTGCTGAATCTTATATCGTATTTATCAATCTTTTTCAATTTTACTCTTTGCAAGAATAACATCCTTATGTAGAATATTAGTAGATAACCAAAACTGGTCAATGGTATGAGCAGAAAATAATATAACTTATGCTTAGGTAAAAGAAATAAATAATCATCAAATAAAGAATAGATAAGAATTTTTTTAAATATTTACAAAACGTTTAAATATTCAAATGTAAATTAATGAACTTGTGCTTTCAGAAGATCTTTCAGACTTATTCCCTTATCAGTGGATTTACTTCGATGTAATTTTGATCAGATAGTTTTTCTTCAAGCTAATTATATTCTAAATGTTTATAGATTTAACACCTTTTTCGTAGTGCCAGATTTTAAAAATTATTTATTATCAGTTATTCATTAGCGTCTACCGCAATAGTGGTATGTTATTATTCTTACCAAGAAGAATGATTAATAAATAATATTTATTTTTCCGGTGTTCCCACTGCGTATGATTTCAATTACTTAGAACCGGTTTGCTAATAAACAGAATTCATTGAATGTTTATTAATTATTATGGAGTAATAATATTATGAATGAGTACAGTCTTTACTTAATTAAGTCGTGGGAATTTTCCCATTGGTCCGAGCTATTGTAAATATTGCGAATGATTGGTAAATTATTTTGTTTTAACGATATATTTACTAAAATAATTCTACAACTAATGATTTTTAATGATATTTTTCATTGATATGTTTAAACTGTCAGTAAAATCACAAAATGTTTTGAAAAAAGAATGGATCAGGGAGTTTAAAGAATGGACAATGTTGTGGTAACACTGTAATATACAATATGTCTTCATTTGTACCCTTTGCTGTGTTTAGTGTGATGTTTTGAAACAGTGTGAGATCAGCCGACGAAGTTTACAATATGTCTTCATTATCGTTACCACGAGTGTTGCAGCCACGGAAAACTAGTTTGGAATTGGAAAGAGAAAATTTTGAAAAATTCCAAGTAAGTAACATTAATGTAAATTTTCATTGAAAGTAGAAAATTTTTATCTTGATCAGTAGATACTGTAATGCTCTGTGAAAACTGGATATTACATTGTCCTAATTTTGCATAAAACAATTTATAAATTTTGTTTTATATCCGTTCTTAACCTTACTTTTTATTGTCACCCTGTTAAATAAAATGATGTTATTTTCTTTCTTTAAGTTTGTAGATTTTTGTTTCAACTGATAATAAAGTGTAATATATTTGATAGTATATAATTTGTTGGCATGTCGAAACTTAATCGCTGTTTTGGGGTAAAAATGTGTTAATTTTTCGTTTTAAATTTAGTCAAAGGCGAATTATTTCGGCGATGTAGTTAATACGACGATATTAAGGTATTTTTAATTTTGTGTTATACATTATAGAATGACATAAATCTGTTGTTAATAATATTTAAATACCTAGTTGTTTACACAAATTTGATTCAATTCCTAGATACCTAGAGATATTTGATTAAAGGCCTAGGTGTCAAGTCAGGTGGTCTTTTTATTTTTTTGAGTTATCCTTTTATTCACAAATGTGTAAGTAATAATAATAATTAAAGAATATGCATTTTAATAACTTTCTAAAATTTAAAAAATTGACTGCATTATACTTTATTTTGAAATGAAAGTTATTAAGACTTACCTGTGCTCGAGCTAATGTTTGCTGCATAGTCAAGCTTCATTATCTCTGGCCACAGTCTTAATTTATCTTTTATCTTAAAGTAATTTGTATTGTAATTGATTTTAAAAACGTTAAAATGTATGTTTAGGATATCAATATTCAAATAATTTGTACGTTCATATTTTACTGATTTTTTGTTACTTAACATCTAATTTCAAATGAGCTAAAGAACAGTTACTTATGTGGTATATATGTAACGATAACGATTTAATTTAATATCTTTGCGTTGTTGTAAATGTATCCAAGTATTTAATGATTATGCACATCATGATACTGTTATCATACTATTAAATTTATTTGCCTAATATATTATATTTTACACAAATTCAAATTGAAAAGTGTGATTACTGAAGCAAATAAATATGAAATGGGATGTAGCCTAGGATTTATGAACTAGAAACTTGAGTAGCAGAATTAACAAAAACTTGATAATGGAAAATTTTGATTATTTAACACCTTCAGTTACAAAGTTTTACCTAAATTTTCAACATATTTCCTTCTCCCTCTTTTGCTAAATTGCTATCATGATGCCTTAAAATGATTTATTTAACATCATTTACAATATCCTGTTTTTATTAAATTTTGAAAAAAATTTATAAATAAAATTATGATGTTGATATCAGAATGTAGGATTTGTTGATTTGTTCACCTAAGTTTTGAGATTTATCAGATATTCATTTTAGTGTATCATAGTCATTAAGAGAAAGTTTTTGTTAGTGCATACTTTCATTTTATGTTTTACTGTAGAATGCTTGCTAACAATAAATGACTGAATAGTTGTCCCTCTACATATTCAACAGGTTTGATCTTAGTAATTAATCTTGTATTAATTATTGATTGTATTGATGTATGATAAATATTTGTCATTATTCACTAACCCTTTCAGTTATTTTACTGTCTTAAGTAGTAAAATCCTTCAACTATTCCATATTATAATCCTCTAATATTGTACTTATTGTAGAATCAGTGTGTTTTTATTAAATTTATTACTTATGACTTATTAATTTAATAAGGTGAATGATTTTTACCTGACTAAATCAGGCCAAGGGTAATTGATTTGTTTGTTTGTGCTTCTTTAACACCGAAGTCGCTTTTCTAAATTTCATGAAACATGGGTGTCTGATCATTGTTACAAACACAAGTGCCAGTTGGTAAATGATATGTAAAAACCATACTAACGAATGGTGTAAAGTATTTTTTTTTGATTATGTTAGAAGTAGAAGAAAAATAGATTTTTAAACGTAAGTTTAAATTTATTAATAAAATATGTAGTTGTTTTTAACAACCTGATAATTGCAGGAATTTTTTTATTACCAATTTTTTCTTTTAATGAGTGAAACTATTCAGGTTATTATTGTTTGAATACACAAAAGAAAATAAAATTATTATTAAAAATATTATTCGTTTACTGGTAATAAAATTTTTATACTTCTTTGTTATGAACAAAAACTTAGAAATTAAAAATGAAATAGTATTTCTCTTAAAAAGGGTCTAGTGATTGTAAAGCACCTATTCTAAACAAAAATGAAGTTCATGATTGAGTCTGTACAAACCTGTTCATGCCATGACTGACCGGGATTCGAACCCGGGACCTCCGGATGAAAGGCCGAGACGCCACAGAGGCCAGCATAGAAAGGTTATACAAGGATAAAATTTAATTGATCAGAGCTGTGTTAATGCAACAGTTCTTGTGGACATATTGTTTACATTTTTTTTATGGATAATGATTGTAGCAATCGGTCAGTACCACCTAAAACATTGAAAGATGTTTTAGAAATATGATTCAGCATGTATAACATTTTCTAAGGAAAGGTGATTGATAATTTCATCAAACGTATGTTGATGAAAAATCAGATGCATTTTTTCTTTTGTGTCAACAAGATTCTCTTAATGGAAAACCAATTTTTTTTTTTTTTGCGGGGGTTGTGACGCATTTAAAACACTTGAGTTAGAAAATAACAAGCACAATTCGCAATTGCTTTATCTGAAAGTTTGAGTGTGACTTTTAGGTGTTCAGAGTGAAGATGTTAGTTGTAAGGATAAAGCTGCATTTCGATTGCCTTTGCGCACTAATGTCCAACATTATTTTGGATCACTGAAGAAGGCAAGGCAAAACAACTTCTCTCCTCACTTTCTGTAATAAGCTTGGAATGAGTTGCTTATAATTTTAAGAATGGCCATGCCTATTTCTGGGGCCACATATCCTATGTCAGGTTTACAGCCTTTTTGGTTATATTTCCACACTGATCTATTTACTATTTATTCATAATCTTACATTTCCCAAAAACTTTTGAGAATTTAGTTATGTAGTATTATATAATAACTGTTTTATATTGAAGTGATTATTATGGTTCTAAAACTGATAAATATTGAAAATTCGTTCATTTGTATGTCTGTATATTAATTTACTAAACTGTTGGGGTAGTTTTTTTATGTTTGTGTCTGAGGTAGTTATGATTTATTTATTTATTCATAAATAGCAACAGGGTGATCTCAGTGTTAGTCTTTGTTGGAAGAAAATGAATTTTTTAGTGTGTGAAAAATGCCAACCTGATTCAGGAGTTGAATCCAGAATCTTCAGATAAAAGGGAAAGATACTACCACTCCATCATAAAGTTTGCTGCAATGATGACAGATAAAAAAATAGTGTTAATAAATTATTTTAGTTAAGTTGGTTTTGATAGCATTTGTTATTGTATCTATGGGTATTTGGAACTATTTACAGAAAGGACTTTTTTGTCTGTCTGCAAATTTCTATTCAATACATCTTATCCATTTAATGTCTGCACTACTTAAGTTTATATGGATATGTTTGTAAAGCCGTATGAAGAATTCTTCCAACAATTGGTTCAAAAAACAGTAAAATCAAATGATGACATGAAAACTATTTGTGGTTTCATTGCTTTGTAGCTCTTACAGCAACTGCGTTTAAGATATATGCATATTCCTTTGTATATCATGAATTACATGTTTAAAACTAAACTGGTTTATTTTGAATTCTACATTTGTACTGACAACACAACATTATTCTACTGGATGTTTAGCTGGCATCAAAACAACCATTGTGCAGTTATAAAACTATTATTGTAGACTACATTAATTGCTGTTGGCTGCTTTTTTCATCTCACTAAACCCCGCACCCATTGTAAATATGTTGTTGAGAGAACAATCTGTTGTTAAAAAAAGAAAAAGTAAAAAAAAAAATATATATATATTATTCACCTGTTTAATTTTCTTATATTGTTATTAAATCACGGTATTGAAACAATGATATGTTGATATAAAATTAGCTGTTTATATCAGTTAGGTATTCTGCTATAGGTATAAATTTCATGAGTTCAGAATTAGCAGCCTTTATGTAAAATTTGTAATAGATAAATTACTTTCCCTTTCATGCATAAGTTGAGAAATATAAAACTGTGACATTAATTACCAAAAGATTTAGTTCCCTATGATATGGTAAAGAATTTTAAAAAGTACTGTATATCAGACTGAAATTATTACATTGTTTGGAATTTAACTGTTTTGTGTAATATTTCCATTAAAGTTTCTCATGTAAACATAAAAAAAAGGTTTACTTAAAAAAAAAAAAAAAAAAAGTGAACTTTTCTGTCATTTGGCAGAACCATGAGCTCAGTTATTATTTAAGATTATGTAGAAGATCTTCATAGATTAAGATGAAGATAAAAAATGGTTTTAAAATTTCATTAGTATCAGAATAGCTTAGCTAATTTCTATTAAAGTCAGAATTAATTGATTTTAGAAAATGTAACCTGTTAAATTCAGATCTTTGTGCTTTATAAATAATGTCAAAATATGAAAAAATCATTTAATTTATATATATATATATATATATATATACTAATAATTGGATTATTGATGTATTTGTGTATTATAGTTGTATATTATACCTAAGCACTAATATTATAACTGCTGTTATGTTAAGATACAGTGGTAGCTAGTTGTCCTTCAAAGTATATGAGATACATATATGGTATTGCATGTTAATGAATTTTTCTTCCTGTGCAACTAATACACATTGCTTTATTGATGAATTTCTTTATTAGGTTTTTAACATGCCAAAAGCAAAAAATCTATGATATTTAAATGTTTCCAGGCATTAGGCCAATTTTAGACATTTTCTCACAGATTTGAATAGTTATAAATTTTAGTTGATAAGTAATATTAGTTAATATATTTCTTTTTGTTAATGCCATCTTTATACTAATATTTGATTATAAAGTAAATATTCATCATCAGACAATTTATAACTGTTTACTAATACATGTTTAGCAGTACAGTTTGTGAAGTTTTCCCCCCAGCTTTTGTTTTTTTTTTTGCGGGGGGAAGGGTTTAACTACAAAATTGTCTGGTCTGGTGATCTGTGGATGTAACAAACTTAACAGTACTCATTACATACAAACAAGGGAAACAGCTGGTTGCTGCCTCTTCCAAGAAAGTTACTCCAGATAAAGAGATTTTTTAAACATCTTTTGGATCGGTTAACACCTAAATTCAAGGAGCATATTAATGTGTTATAGTTATTGAACTATAGCTCATAAAATTTTCTAAAAATTATATTTTAAAAAAAGTTTATGTTTGAATGTATATAAAGATATCTATCTCATCAGTTTTTGTTGCTGTGTACAACCAAAAAAACTTTCTGCATATGCAGTCGCCACCTCCTTTTGTGGTTTAGTGTTATTATTGTACTCATTTAAAAAAAAAAAAAGAAAAAATGGTTTTTAAATATTATTTTATTTTCTGTTCATTATTTCATCATGCCTATATTTAGGCATTTATATTAAGATAAGTATAGCTGATTAAATACCTGTATATATAAATTAACATGGTTGCATGAACACACACATACACACACACACACGCGCGCGCGCGCACACACGCACACACACACACACACACACACACACACACACACACACACAAGTTACTTTGAATTGCATAAAGGTCTTGTTTACAATGTGTAAAACTCAGGGATATTTTCTTGTCTATGCATCAGTTAATATAAATTTAAGAGTTAAGAAGAGTTAATTTTTTAATTTAAAATTTGGTTAGTTTGGCTTGGGTCAAAAGATGGAGTTGTAAAATTAACAAATTTTCAAGGATTTTTTTTTTTTTATTTGTTGAAATATCTAATTATAATATACATACTTTTATATAATAAAATGTTATAAGTTATTTCTGTATTATGTATGATCTAATGATTTATCTTTTGATAAGAGTAGTATCTTCAGTTAAGTAAATTTTGATAAATAAAACCAAAATTATCAATTTGATTTAATCAATTCATTCAGAAGTTGATTAATGCAGATGATTTGTACAGTAAGTTGATAGTGTAGAATAGAAATTTTTAATATTGTTTAAAAATCAGATTTGAGATTTTTTTAATGCTGTATGCAGAATTAGTATTTATGTATGTGGGACTTAAATGTCTTATCATATCATAAATAGATTTATTGTAATTTTTATTAATACATCTTAAGAATTTTTATTTGTTATATACTTTTATTTAAATATAATTTTCCAAATATATATAAATCATTTCGAAATATTAAGTTTGTTGATGTTATTTTTTGCATTCTCTAGACATTATGTATTTATTTTAATTAGATCACATGAACCATGAATTAAGAAATAAAAGAAGTCATGAATTCAGGTCAATAATCATAAATAATTAATTTTCTACAAAAGGAAGTCCAAACTAAAATCTTTATTTCTCAGTAGAAGTTTTTAAACGTAAAAATTAATTTGACCGCAAATTTATCTACTTCCTCTATTATTTTTATCATTTACTAAAAAAAAAAAAAAATCCGGATAAGCTTAAACAGACATTCCTGTTATTAAGAGATTGCATGTCGGTCTTAAAGTTAAAGTACATCAGAGTTACTACAAATGTATTTTTAAATAGCTGATAAAATTAATTTTTCTACAATTTTAATGGTTTGAGCGTGTTGTATTTTATACAATACGAGATTGGTATGATCATTAACAGCTATTAGTAACATTAGCGTGCAGTGAAACACATATATTGCTTTAACTGTAGTGATCTATGGGGGTCAGCTGTTGGCATTTTACGTTTTCTTTATACCATTAATATCCAGGAGAATTTGGATAAAAAAAGGAGTCTTTGAATTAATCAACAGCAATCTCTAGTTACCTAAGTTGCCCTGGCATCCTCAATGTAGAAAACCTAGCAGAGTCAGAACTACATCCACGGAACCGATATTGGAATAGAGGAAACAAAGGATAAGGGAAATAAGCATAAAGTGGTGAGAACAGATAATTATTATCAGGATAGATTATCTCTTCCCACAAGTGGGGAGTCGCCACTTTCTAAAGATCCCAAGAGGACCCCGAAGGGGGGCTCCGCTGCAGGAGCCCAAGCGGGAAGGGCAACAGGTAGGGTAATCTGCTGCCACGACTCCCAGGGCTGGCCGATGTTATGCCGAGAGGCGATTCCAGCCGCCCGTAGGAAAAACCGGGGGAGGGTTTTACTAATAGTTTAAATACCTATTCAATAAAAAATAGTGGTAAAAATAACACTTTACGAAGAAATTTTATAACTTAAGAGAATTTATTTTTTCAAATACGATTTCAAACTATTAAGTTCTGTGGAGGAAATAAAAAATGGAATAAAATGATTCTCCAAAAATTATTTTAAAAGAAGTGTCGAAAGACAACGAATCTCGGCAGGCGTGTAAGAAAGGAAACAAAATTCTATAACGATGAAGCAAGAGACAGTGACTGCGAAAGAGGGTTAGAGAAAGCGCGTCAAAAATATTAAGGAAAGGAAGCAGATGATGGATGACATAGAAGCCATTCGGGCAAGATTAGTTATTCATAAACCAATACAAAGCGCTATTTAGAGCTACCGAAGCACCAGAACAGAGTAAAGTTTGATTGGCACTTCGACGCCAGCACGAATCGCAACAGATACCTGAAGACCCCGAAGCTCGCTTGGAAAGTCAAAGAAAACATTAGTTAAAATGTAAGGTACGAGAGATGCCTTAAGAACATGAAGTTAGTGTAGAGCATAAGCGTCAACAACTTCATGAATTGAATGCTGATATTAAAGCATTCGAGAAGGTAATCAGCATGTTTTGTGATAGCACCTGTGAAATTTGTATTAAACGATGCTATCCTAACTAGGTTTCAGCATTTCATTTGCAGCAACAAAACTAACCAACTACTAAAACTATCTGCCAAACGAATAAAAAAGAAAAAATCAATTGCTGCTTTATATATATAAAACTAATGTTAAATTTAAAATTAATTTCACTTAATTATAACTAAAATATAGAAAGAAAAAGAAATTAAAAACATGATTTTCTTAAAAACGAAACAAATAAAATAAATTCTTCTCAAAAAGAAAAAATAATTTTGTTTTCGATAAAATTACTTTTTTAAAAAATTTCTATTTATGCACGACTAAAAAAAAAAGCATGGGGTCGCGCTCTAATTAAAGTCGTATATGAGAGCGCGCCCTATGATTTTCTTTTTAATCATGCGTAAATATAAAATTTTTTTAAAGAAATTTTATTGAAAACAAATTATTTTTTTATTGGAGGAATGCATGTTAAATGTAAAAAAAATGTTTTTATTTTAATTTCTCTGTAATTAGTGAAGATTTTAACTTTATATTTGGTATGTGTAATCCTAATGTGAATATCTAAAAGCCAATTTCTAGATTTTCCGGAATTCCGAATTAATAGAATTAAAATGGATTTAAACATTCTTTTTTGAAACTAGAGTAATTTTTGAATTTCTACGTAACAAAGGAAGATATCAACTGCTTTTTGGTGTGTTAAATCTTCATGTGAATATCTAAAAACGAATTTCTAGATTTTTCGGGTTCGACCTTGAAAGGGGTGAAGAAGGTAAAAACATTTTGAACAATGATTGCTAATGTTCTCCATTATCGATTATACTAAACGATATATTCAGTAGATTCGGACTTACAAGTACTCTTCAGATAAATATGTGTAATTTTGATTTTTCAAGGGATGCGATGGTGTAGGCGCGACGGCCATTCAACACGGCTGCTAGAACTATCGGCGCGTAAGTTGGCACAAAAATTTACTAGCATTCAGCAAACATTTGGCACGGTACTAGACCGACTGAAAATATTGTCGGTTTAATAGATATTTATAACCAATGATGCATACGACACTATTTAATTAAAACTAGTTTAGGTATCCCAATTAATATTATTTTAAATTGCTCTAAATAATTATTTTATTTACTCACTTTATTGCTGTAGCTCGCAAATTCTGAAGTCGCTGTCGTCGATAAATTCTAAAGAGCCCGTGTCCGATACTGAATTTAGATTTATCACAAAATTGTTGATGTGCACATCATATAAATGTTCATCTTCAATTTATTATTTTTTTTAACGTTGACAGCATGCTCGCAGATATTGCTTAGTTTCAGACACATTATGAAATTCCTCTTCAGCTACTTAAGAACGTCCGAAGTATTAAAAGTTGTATTTCTTTTAGCTACTTGCCCTTTCACTCCAAATCATTTTAGTGGCCTTTAAGTCAGGATCCGTAGAACTGTGTGACCATAATTTGAGAAAATGTAGTTTATTGAAAATTTCTTTTGATTTTCTTTGTGTAATTTTATATCATAATTCAGTCTTCGTCGTAGTAGTAGAACAGTTAATTTGTTGTTCGATTAAATATTTTATCATATCGCTTTTTAAAGAGTTAGAATTTGGTTGCTTTTGTTACAGAACATTGTGATACGATGCGTCATCTAGTATAATGACCGACCTAGCTGGCAAGTTGGGAATACACTTCTCCCGTAACCATTTCGTGTACATTTCGGAATCCATAGATTTGTGATAATCTCCTTTCTTATTTCATACATAAGTAAAACATTGTTAATGAAGCCTTTATTATGGCGGGCATGAACAATTATTAATAGTGAGTCCTTGGATACTGGTGTTTTCAGTCCCTCATGAAGTTTTGTTGCGTCTACTCATGATTTTGACATGCATGAATAATTTAAATCTAGGTTTCATCTGTGAATACAATCGATTTTCCTTCTTCGCGAAACAGGGAAATTCTTGTAGAAATTTTAATTTTTTGCATTTTAATATCCTGTCGTTCTATCGGTATTTTCCAGTTGTCTTCTGTTTTTTCCATCTAAATCCCATTTTACGTAATATTCTCCTTAAGGATCTTTCACTCCCTTTGATATTAATTTCACTTTCGCGGGCTTTTTGCATAATTCTCTTCATGAACGCATTTTTCGGTTACATAAAATTTAATTACTAAATGCCTCAAAGCATCCGTGTCAAACGAATCTAAATAATTGCACACAGTACTTGGGCGATTTACACGTTTTCTCGGTGAAACGAACACTGATGGCTTCTTAGTTGCATTTGATTTCCCTTGTGCTATAATTCTTTGGACCGTTCGTTTTGATACGTCTGTCGTTTGAACAACCGTATTCAGCACTTCAAGTTTCCTCACTATTCCGGAAGCCTTAAATAAAAACAACACAACAAATAGTAAAAATAAATCACTAACAGCTATTCACTTTATTTAGTGAAATATACACCGCAGTAGTTATTTCTATAATAACCATTTTCAGAACACAATTACAAGCAATATGTGACATGATTCTTCACAGCGCAATTACTAGAGTAGATGAAAAATAAGTGAATGAAATGCTTAGAATTGCGTGTTGAGTTTACAATAATTCACAAATAGCACATTAGTTATTTATGATTCTACTATTAGTAGTTGCTATACAACAGTAAGTAGGACTAGATCACAAAGGACTAGATCAATGTATAATGTAGAATAAAATTCAAAACCTACGTACGCTACATCGAGTTTATGAAATCCGTTTTTTTAAAAAGTTTTTTATTACTATACTACAGAAGACATAAAAAATGACAATGTTTTTAGTTTGCTTGCAACAAAGGCCAATGCAGGCAAAATGCATTGGCTTTCAGTCCATGCGCCAACACATGTGCTGATACATCTATCTACCACTGTTTCTGCCTGTTCGACGCGAATTAGCTGCACTACTTGACTAAAAGACATTTTAAAAAAATTTGACCGCAACGGGAAATGCAAGTAACTCAATAACGCGGGTAAAGGCGCGACGGGGATTCTAGTATCAATATATGTTATTACTTACATCCTTTATATTGCCATACATTAGGTTACAAAGATAAGGTTTTATGTTTGCATTTGATTATTTTGTAAACATCTGACTGTTGTATTTCATTTTTAATTATGATTAATTTTTTTTTTTTTCATTAATTTATTGTGACAGCATTCAATAAAGTTAAAATACAGTATTTTATTTGGAAAGTTACAATAATAGATTTATGTTTATTTATTTACACAAAATTATAAATTAATAAAATCTGTTTAGAATTTATTTTTGTTTTTTTTTATTATTTAGAGTAATATTTATGGGTTTTCAGAGCTAGATACTACTCTAGCAATGTAGCCTGACGCTATGTGCTATGATAGGTGATTTACTTTTATATTTGAACCATGCTTTGTCTTATAAAGCATTTTCAAAGTCCCATGGTTCATCGACAATAAATACCTAGGCAGATCTCAAACGTATGGTTTTCCACCGTAAGGCAGGTCCCTTGCACCATTTTCATCTCCATTCATTTCTACTTCCAGCTAAACTTTTTAGTTCAGTGGTGTTTTATACGTTTATATTTTACTGTTGTATAGGTTTTTGTTTTGTTTTTATTATGTTGTATAAAAAATATGTGTTAGTGAAATATAAATTTTTATATTATCGAAAAATTATAGTCTCTGAAATATACAATGCTTAGTGAAATATTTTAATGTTGGATGAAACCCCACAAATAGTCATTTAAATACAAATCTAAAGGATTTGATTCAAATATATGTAAGCATAAAATGATACTGTGCTCTTTAAGTAGGGGCTGTGCTCTTTTTGAGTTATTTTTTAAATTCATTTTTTTGTATGGGTTTTTTAAAGTGTGAAACCTTAATAAATTTATTTGACAGGAATTAAACTAAAGATGTTTGGTTTAGTAGTCAGCAGCATATTCCTTCCATGATTATCAAATGTAATTGTTTCTCTCTCTCTCTCTCTCTCTCTCTGAGCATTAACATTTATTGATGAGTTTATTAGACTTGTAATTCAAAACTTTTTTTATTATGAACTGTAAAGTGGCTATTAAATCTTGAATTAAAATTCATTAAACATCTTTCACTTAATGATGAATTTAAATTAAATATAATATATAATTTAATGTTATGATTAAATACAAAAATTTTAATTTAATTAAATTAAAAAACTTTCTAATTAATTATTAGAAATTAATATTACTTAATGAACTGGTTTTGAAATGATTGAATTTTAAATGTATTATTTTTTATTTTAATATAATGCAGTTCATTAGTGTGTGATTTACATTTAACAACTTTCACTTCTGTGTATGTATTCTTCATCATATTTTATTTTTCTTTCTTCTGTTATTATGTTTACTGGATGTCGTTAAGAAAAAAGCTTGTATAACTGGATTTGTTAAAAATGTTAACAAATAAAAACGATTTCCTCTTGATCCACATATCTAGGGTTTTTTTTTTACTATTATTTAATATTAAAGGATTTTACTATATTTAATTTTAATAATTTCTGATACATAATTCAATAAAAGAATATAGTTTCAATAAATTTACTGTATTAGACTGTTAAGTCGGTACGATACATAAAAACTATTTTGAATATTTGTTTATTATCCATCAATTGTTTCTGGTTTTATTCAGGTGGTGTTTATTTTGCAAGCAACATCATATGTATTTCTCCAATATGTTTATTCCCAGATTCATTGTGAAAAATGTTCTATTGTCTTATTGTAGAAATGATGAACCATTTTGTTTCATAAAAATAAAATGAACTGTAGAATCCATTTTTAATTTAAGGTATGAATGTCTTTGTCAAAGTTTCGCTGGTAAATTCTGAGATCAATTGATGATGAGCTAGTCATTGCCTCTTTATTTTTACAGCAATGAATGATCAGGTAAAACAAAATATATCTAAAGAAATTCAATTAATATATGAACAATCATTCAACAGTTTGTCTTGTTAGGGTTGGCATACCTGTGAGATTGAAGGTCAGCTACTTGTTTGTTGATATTGTTGGCAATTGCTTGGCACTTATGTTACTCGTCAATCATTTACATGCGAGTTGTATTGTATAATTTTTTGACTTTGAAAATATAAACCCTATAATTTAATTGGTTATAGCCTTAATGGATTGTATAAAAAAAAATATGCATAAATGGCATGAAATATTTTTGAATAGAAGGATAAATGTTCATAACAAACAAGTGGTGGCATTTGGTCAATCATCTTGAAGTGGGTTGATGAAATCAACAAAGTTCTGAATTATTCTATGGCTGTTTGCACATGTGATAACATGTGTCCATATTCTACAATTCTTAATTAGATATGTTAAAATAGGATATTTTCAGTTTCCTACCACACATTCTGCGCTCAGGTTCAAGAACTTCCACGCGTTTATAAATTTAAAAAAATTTTGGATGGCAAGAGATTCACAAGTGGTAATTAATTATTTAAAAAAAAGTAGCAAGTAGAGGTTAAATGGACTAGTAACAAAAAAGTATGATGGGAATATTTTGATCAGCTGTTGGATCGGTATGACAAATGCTTCAGTATTTCGTAAAAGTATTTATAAAGAAAATATATTTAACTGTAATACTTTATCATTAGATATTTTTAAATAAATAATATACTACTATTTTTTTATTTTCAGTGTAACAATCGCAGAAAAATTATTAAAATTTACTGTATAGATTATTAGTAAACATTTGTAAAATGGTTTAGCATATGTATTAATTATGCATTTAAGATAACTACAAAAATATTTGTAAAGACTAATATTCTGATATTCTAAGATTCAGATATAATAATCAATTAAAATTTCTGTTTCTGAAAGCAAAGTAGTTTATTGATCGGTATGAAACTGTTGTATTAATTATCAAATAAGGTACTTGTTGACATGATTGTGAGAGTTATATAAACCAGTGAGTAGTTTAAAAATAAAACCCACCGGGTTGGTCTAGTGGTTAACGCGACATCGCAAATCAGCTGATTTCGAAGTCGAGAGTTCTAAG
>JAAAKQ030053307.1:0-14963 GCA_010016005.3 Zanna intricata | reverse complement strand
TAAAGGTAAATAAATAAATCCACTTATTCATAATGTGTATCAAAATTATTTTATACGTTTATAGGTGTTACATTCTATGCATTGAGAACGTTGAAGGTGAGACACCGACATCGTCGCTTCGTTCTTGCTATCCGATTACCATCGTATTCGGTCGCAGTAGAAAGACCGGGCACTAGTCAGCACTAGACGAGACGTCCGGACAGTAACTTGTAGTATTTCAATCACGTTAGTTGCAACATACAACGTATCACTTACACGTATAATAACTCATAAGTCTTACGCAAATTTCTTATTCATAAGTGTTAATTGCAACATATTCAAAAAAATTATACTATTCAAGTTTATACTATGTTATACTATTATGCCTTCAACGTCATCAACGCATATAACAATTTACTACTACTTTAGAACTATTTAAAACAATCGTTTAACCAAGAGCTGGTCTTAATTCATTTAAAAACGACTACACCCTATCAGCCACTATACATAATATATTCATATTGGTCCTCCGTGCATCCATTCAACGTCTATCTACAAATTTCTAAAACTTTACATATTTTTTGGTCCTCACGGCCGGATTGAAGCAGCTAAATCATCTTTACAATAGGTTTTATCTCTATTATTATACGGTTTTATATATCTCACTTCTATTTACAGCATTTTAAATTATTTTTGCTGTAAAAATATTATAGATAAAGCAAAATAACGTAGTCTACGGAAAAAAAAACATTTGAGTTTAGTTTGAAGTCGAGCATTCCCAAGTTTAATTGTAAGAAGTCAAGTCAAGGGATTTTACTTGTAAGAACGAAATTAACTTTTTTAAAATGCCATCGAAGATTTTTACAGAAAATATAAAATTTCAAATATCGACGCCGAAAAGAAAATCCATAATTGAAAATTTAAAATTTTTTCAGGATGTTAAAAAAACCAACAGATGGAAAAATCTGTTTAAAAAGATTTAAAAAATGAATTAATTTTGTTTTTCACAAAAAAAAAAACTTACATAAAAATAAAATTACATGTAAATAAAATTACAGCAACTGTGTCGTTTAGATTAAGGAGGATGTAATAATGAAAATTAGCATACAGATACTCCTTTCAAAAAAAATTATATGTATTTTATTACGTTCATCACTACAAACGAAGTTTCACAATAGTTTCGAAAACTTCTTTCATCTCCATGTATTTAAAAACCAAGTTTTTTTTTTTTTTAATTTGTTTTTTAAATGTTTAAATTACATTTCATCATATCGAACTAAGTAATAATAATTTTTTTAGTAAAGAAAAAACTACCGAAATATTTAATTTTGCGGTACTTATTGCACGCTATTTTACTTCAAATTTTTGCATCATCATTTCATCAACTCATCAATTCGAAATACATATGACTGCAATGTTTACAATAAACCAAATTCATTTTTACATAATTAAACTGCTACTTTAATGTACATCTTCACGTAACCTTTCACTTCGCTTATATTAACTATTTCGCATAATAATTCCATAACGATTTCAAATGAAACTTTTGTAAATAAATTGAAAGTGTACATCTGGTTTTTATAAGTATATTCTGAAACCAAAAAAGTAGTATTGTGAACAATCAAACTGATGAAAACAGATTTTCTTAAAATTATTATATTTTCTTAATATTCTAATTATAGTAAAAAAGATTTTACTACTCTCTAGTTCCTTTTGAAAAGAATATAATTTGAAACTATATCTGTCTTTTAATTTTAACACTCAAAAACTTATAAATAGCCATAATATACATGAACTAAAAATAAAACCCTTGTCTAAGCTACAGTTTTTCCTATTGAGACTGCTTTTATTTTAAATTATCAAATTACACATAATATCACCAGAAACAACGAAAACTACTGGCAAATCTGGGAGGCCACACAATTTAAACAGAGTCTATCTATCATGCACCTAGACTTGTATCAGATCAAATCATTAAAAAAGAAAAAATTAGGAACATGTCACTCCGTGCTTACAAAGCATAGTGGTCTTTGGATTTATACTTGCAGCACGAAAGTGTACGAGATAGTTTTACTAGTGTAAAAATATATCGTATGTGCATTTCACTTCGCTTTATACATTTAAATAATTACTACTTTTGAAACATAGTTACAACCACAGACTAAGATTTTGTAAGAATAAATTACTCTAAATAGATGCATATAAAGTAATTCATAAACATTTTTTTTAAATTTAATTTACTATTTTATTTTGTTCTCTATGTTTAAAATTCTCAGTGAAAGTTTTAGTTCTGAAGTTAAAGAACAGAACAGGTCAGAACGTAACCTATAGAAGGAAATTCAGATTAAACTTAGAGACCTCTGGGTATGTTAAATATAGAGAAAATAAAAAATAATAAGCAAAAGTAAATGAAAAAAAATATATATATATATTCTGTTGCCAGGATGTAATTTTCAAGACTACTTACTTAAAACAATAAATAAATAAACTAGACACGTGATGACTACACAATTTGTTCATTCTATGTGGTCTTACTCTCTCCAGTCACGCTTAATTAATTCTTTGACTATCGGTAAGCTATTATGAACAATTCTATATTCAATATGTTTCTAACTTTAGTCGTAATTATCTAAGCGTGGCTTTTATCCGTTTTATAAGTTATTCTTATAACTGCACGATGAAGACTACTGCAATTTAATGTAATTCAGCCGATGAGAATTCAATAGATTTGTTAATGGGTACTTTAATTTAATCGTACTAATTAATGTACATTCTTTTAGTCACATGAAATAAAATTTTACAGAAGAGAGTTCTAAGGTCCAAATCCTAATAAAAGCACTTACTTTTATTCGGATTTGAATACTAGATCGTGGATACTGATGTTCTTTGATGTTTGGGTTTCAATTAACCACACATCTAAGGAATGGTCGACCTGATACTGTACAAGACTACACTTCATTTACATTCATACATATCATCCTCATTCATCTTCTGAAGTAATACCTTATGATGGTTCCGAAAGCTAAACAGTAAAAAGAGGTCACATGAAATAACTAAAATCAATATGATACTTTCTTAGAAAATAATTTGTTACGTTTCCTGTTATAATCAAGGATTGAATGTAGAATATTAATTTACTTCTTTTTTTTTTTTTCAAAAAACTAAAGATCAATACTAATTACTAAAAATCAGTAGGACCTAACTATTTCAATTTCAACCTTTTTTATATTGAGCTAAAAAGATACCCGTATTATGGAATGATTACATTATTATTGTAATATGTAATTTCGTATCGATATTACAACTTCGTTAATATTTAAAAGGAAGCTTTCTTTTAAATAAATTATCCAAAAAATGGGAGAAAAATTTTTTCACACAAAAGAGAAATGGAAAATTGTTACCGTTCTAATCCTAGGACGATCTCGTTCATAAAATATACAAACAAAAGAATTATATGATATATGTATATATGTACGATTGTGATTCGCTTTTCACAGGAAGTGCTGAGAAAAAGTGTTGCAATATTAGACGGAAGAAAGTCAAATTTTGCTTTTTAATCTAATCCGCCTTTCAAGGAGGATTATAGCCCTTTTAACAGTCTTGAAAGTGGAGTATTTTAAATGTGTAACCTAGGACCTAAGAGAGACCGGCGTACCAAATTTCAACCTTTAAGAGACTGAGTTACCTTTTACATATAACATATGCATATATATTTAATTTACAACGCTGCTTACCATTAAAAAGTATCCTATTACATAAAACAAAACACAAAATATCAACTTAAAAGTAATTTTTAAAAGGGCTCTTGTTTGCATTATTAATATTATAAATGAACCACATATGTATGAACGTAGTTGTGTAGCTACTCACACGTAAAAGGGAGTGCGAAAGATAGTACGCAAGCACATTCCGTTCATTCAAATTAACTTACACAAACACTAACTGAAGTACTTAATTACGATTAAGGACTCACTTCCTTCATACGTTACGTTACGAAATAACGGTACGTTAACCGGAAATAAGTGTCTGGTCAATGCCCAATGAACGTAACTTTTCGACACACTTCTTATACCATTATATCGATGAGCCTATAAGTAGAAATCCACTTAAAGGAAAGAGAAAATTTACATACAATACAAACAAAAAATCTAAAAGCTACACGACTGTAAATAAGACACGGAAATTTAATTGTTACATAATCAACAAAAAACAGTTTCCTATATACTTTTCCGCCAAAAAAAAAACAATCGATACCTTCAAAAGTTACTACGTACGAATGTAGGCGACTAAAACAAGCGGAAATGTAACCGGACCAAACAGCAAGCAGGTACACTTTTCAATAAAAACGTTTCACAATAACGTCTACAAATAACTTAGAAATAACAGATAAGAAAAAACTAAATAATATTGCAACGAGAATAAATTTCCATGTACAAGTAAGAAAAATATAATAAACAACAAAAGCGTCGAGTTTGTGATATTAACTAACACCATGAAATATATCAACTACAGAATAAACATAGCCAAGTAAATAAGCGCTTTTTTCTGTCACGTCAAACGATTTTAATTCCATCGACATCAACAAACAAAATCCATGATCCATGTTAACAACAAAATCACGTATTAATTAAAAGAGTGTTTCTCTCTTTACTTCGATACGACTGCAATATTCTGCTATATCGCACTACAGAAAAAAACTTCCGGATATCTTCCGGAAAAAAACTTCCGCATATTTCCATTCTTTACGTTAAAATAATGGTCAGAAGGTGTAATCTTAATTAGGGAATTCCAACTTTTATTAAAGGAACTCGACATACAAGGATGATCACAATATGCTTTTCAATAACCGTGAAATACTTTAACAGTTGATAGAAACATAACCGATAATCATTATTAAAATATCCTAGTAGTGACAAGTAAATTATTACGACCTTGATACATTTAAGTGCTAACATAAAAATTATTAGAAGAAAACTAGAAAATAAAACCTTGATTAGCATTTGGGTCATATGTTATTTATTCTAGAAACGACTTATTAATAAGTACAATTAATTTATTTTTACTTTAAAGCCGAAAAGTTCTATAACAGATCCAACATTTTATGACATAAGTTAAAGAGACTGGTAAAAGATCGTTTAGTTCATTTCTAACGGCGCTACGCAACGAAAACCAGTTAGGACACGAATCCGGTTCCTCTAAGACGGTAATAATTTTTTGGATAACAAATTTTTAGATATGCATAATAAAAAAATCTTGTAATACAAAAATAAAAACATAGGAAATAAATTCTTGAGTTTGCTGGCACGAATAATAATTTATCACATTTTACTGGTATTTTTACTATTTAAATTTTTTTGTTCAAACAAGAAGTACATGCCCATCATTAAAAAAAAAAAATACATGTTTTCGCCTAATAAAAATAATTTAAATACCGAGTTTTATATTTTTCCCAAAAAGGCATAAATATTATATAGGAGGAACGGTTGATGACCATAAAGAAAGAAAAAAATGTTAATAGACGGAAGTAATCACCAATTTTAGCCAGTTACAAAAATTCATCGCAGAATGGTTTACTGTTTAAATTATGGAAATGTATTTTACGCAAATTAAAAATTGTATACCGGTTATAATCATAAAATGAATGTATTTAAATATAAATCATCGCCTGAGGCAATCTAGATCAAGGAGAAATGAAAGAAAACTGTTACTCAAGAAGACAGTAGTAACTAATTTGATTTTTTACAAAACAAATCGAACAAACAAAGCAAACCAGATATTTTTTTTTAAGATAATAGTAAAAATAATAATAATTACAATACAAGAAATATTTTCAAAAGTATTGAAGACAACACCAAAGAACAAAATAAAAAGGACAACTATACTGTACTTCTGTTGTAATGACAAGATTAAAGAATGCTTGTCAAACAGGAATTACGCACGACACGAAGCAACATGAAAAGATTTATAAGGAAATATCAGTCAGGTGTGAAAGTTAAGTACAGGGTCAATGTCTTGGCCCACATTATGAAACAAATAAATAAACCCCATTTCTTAACAAATTCTTTTAAAGAAAACCGACAAGAATACACAAAGAGTTCATATTACATAAAATAAATTCTGATTATTAATGAATATAATATTAAATAACGTAAAATATGACTACGCTGATAAGAAAAACAAAATAACGAGAAAAAAAAAATTTGACATCAATCTCCAGAAGCATACACATATAAAAACAAATCATTTATATATACCGCAACTCAACGTAAACTTTTCTTTGGCATGAGTAACTCCCAAAAAAGACAGCCCTTCTCAAGAATAACAAACATCCTGGTTTCGAGCTTATAAAAAAAAGGGAAAAGTGAAGTGATTTTCTATCGACTCCTTTACTGAGCCAACTATACTGCCTGCACATCATATGTTAATCCCACTGAAATCCTGTGATATTCAGTCCTACATTAGTGAAACCTACATACTATTCACCGTACGGAAGAGATATATCTACTGTTCTGCATACTGAATACAATTACTCATAAAAAAGCAACTGAAACTGTTGTCTCTTATATCTCAGCTAGTTCGCATGTGTCAGTTATCCACATGAAAGACTAGGACAAATAGAAATTATTATATATATCTATTATGAAATAATATGTTATATACACTGCTTCACCTCATTATGGAAAAAAATTTACTTTCTTTTTTGTACTATTACAACAAATAGAGTGAATAAAAATATTATTAAATTACTAAAAATAAAAATAACTACCCATAATTAAGCCCGATTTAATATCATCTTAAAAAGAAGTTTTTTTAAATAAGATAGAAAGCTCAATTATTATTCCAAAAACTAAGTAAATAAAAATGCACATTTCCACTACATATAAACATGAAATAATTGAGAATTAACTTGTGTTAAATAAATAATCTAATTACAAATGAATGTTATTTATACCTTAGATTGCAAACAATTAAAAAACCCTTATATTTATTTTAAACAACTTCAATGAAGTAAGAACGTCGCAAACGATAACTTTGCCCGTAATATTTATGTTTGTGGAAATTACATAGAAAACCACTTTGATAAGATCTTATTAGGAGACAAGAAAATTCAAAAAGAAAATTTTTTTCATCAGGAAAGGTACCATCGAGTTCCCACTCAAATAAAATAAAGCCTAAATAAAAATTTTAAAAAAACTGTTAACACTTACCACCCCTCCATGTATTGGTGTCGACTTCAAAATTCTAAATGTCAGGCAGAGGTAAGTAAGTAATATTACTTTTTTTCAATTCATATTTTGAAACCCTAGCATATTTGCAACAAATATGCGGTATACTGTAAAATATGCATATATACGGTAATAAGTAAAAAATATAGCGTATGGGTTTTCCATTTTTCGACGTTTCATGATCCAGGGATCCAAAAAATATGTGGAGGGAATTTCTTACGTACGTTTATATTTTGTACGTGTGTTGACGTGTTTGAAGCCGACTGGAAAAACCGATTTTGATCAAAATTTGTAAAGATATATAGAGCAATCTCTAGATAAAGGTCTGGGTCAATATCTCCAGGGGATGGGATAGATAGTTTCATTGGGTTAGTTTCATCAATTTTCGCACAATTTTGCAAACTTAACATTTTTAGCTGTTTCTTGAATTGTGATTTTTTAACATAGCTCTAACCCGTATGTTTTTATTTTCTATCCCAAAACACAAATATGATTTAAGATAAATTTTTCGTATCAAGAAATATAAACGAATTAAGTCATTCGAGAAATATAAATCGTTCCTGCACTTAGTACAGCCACCCGGCGCATCAATTTTAAATGTTAAAAACAATTTGTTATAAAACTGTAAAAAGCTAACCGTACAAACCCCGTAAAAAATTTCTATATATATGTATAAATATTTTTATTAATGTAAATTATTATATTATTTATAAACAACATAACGAAATGAGCGAATGCATAACAGCACATATAGAATTAAATAGCTACAGTGCGATTTGAAACAATTATTCGCTACGTTACAAATGGCACTTAATTTACTGTCACTTAATTTATTTAAAAATTTTTGAACATTTATTCGGAAAGAAATTCTACTTAGCGCAAAAAAATTTGAACATGGTTACAAGATGCGTAACGCAGTAATTTCAACATACAAACTTGTTCAAATTAAGTCATTTAATTTTATTACCATAAAAGACAGTAATTTAACCAAAAAAAAAATCACATACAAACGCACACACAAATCCAATTTTATCATTAAATACAATTAAATTTTTTTTTTCAACGCATACTAAAACAGTAATAATTTTGATGAAAGATTATCGCTATTCGTTCACAAAAAAAAAATTAAATCGTCAATTATATCGTCATATTAAATATAAATTACCACATGAAACAGAAAAAATATCCAACATCTTTTGCAGTAAAAATTATGGATATTCGCCATTATTTATAAGCAATTCTTTGACATTGGTTTTCATAAGTTGATTTCAACTAATTAACTAAAAGAGGAAAAATTTGAAAATGTAAATAGATCAGCTTTTATATTTCCATATTTGGTTTACAAAATTTTTAAAAACAGTTGTCTTACAATAATATTCTCCTATCCACAAAAGTTGATTAACGTAAAAACGTAAAAAAATGTGTAACAATATTCGTCTTGAAAATCCTTTAAACTACATCTATACAATCAGACATCTTACAATGTTTATAAATTAGATAATTTTTTCGCATTATTTATTTATAATGTGTATTATCACACTTCATTCCATGTAGCGTTTAAGCAATATACGCAAGGCACTGTTTTATTTCAGAAACGATTACATTAATTTGTAGCCTTACACTACTTGCCCGGTCTTTTTTTTGGTTGTGAGGCACATAAAATACATGAGGCATCAATCAGGTCTCTATTCTGTAAGAGTAATAATGTGCAGTAAAGATGTTCCAGTCCCGTGTTGAGGGATACATTTGAGTGGGCATAGAGTTAAGAGCGAGACCCGGCGGAGGAGGTGGAGCCCGGAAACTGTATAATCGGATCCGGTCCACCTCACTCCTGAAGTTTGAAGCAGGCATTTAAGATCCAGACCCGGCAGGCCGACCTGCCATGCCGGACTTACAGCCGGTAGGCGGGAAGGCCCGTTAGAGGCAAAAGGACACTCCCCCGGACTGAGTTTTGCTTAATTATATACAAAAAATGGCCCGGTCCGGGGAAGCAGGGGAAAAAATCCGGTGTTGAGCAAACTGAAGGTGTCATTTGTAGGGCTAAATATCATCTTCATCTCTGCGGGCTTGGAATACTGATATGCAAACTAATTTTTGACTCACGAAGATATCCAAGAAACCATTTCACTCCTCACTTCCTCTAGCAAGCCTGACACGATATGCTAGTAATTCTTAGGGAATTGACTCATACCACGCCCACAACAACCGTTACGGTTATGGCACTTAATACACACATTATCGCTTTGTATTCCAATATTTAAAAAATCAAATCTTCACTCAAACGGAGATATTCCGTGTATGTATTCTATAAAATGATAAATTCATCCGATCGAAGGTTATGTGTAGTCCTTATCAAACGCCGATCAAAAATGAATTTTTTTAGTACGGCTATGTATACTGTGTATACTAACGTGTGTTTTAAAACCATCGAAATTTTTTATCAAGTTGTTTTAATACTAAGTAACAAACAACAGATATCAGATATCACATTTTCAAACTGAAACACCAACGGTGTTAAAAGAAACTCATCCTGTGTGTTATCAAAATAGCGCATGAAACTGGATTTTACATTAATATGTACAATTTATTTATAATAGGGTTTTGTAAGAGAATAACCACACCATGCGTGGCAAAAAATCGATTAGAGCTCTCGTAGCAATGGACCTGGCATCACCTTCACAGAAATTTAAAAGCAAAGATCTCCTTGATCTCCAGTACGAGTTTCACCTACATACCATCACAAGCTGAGCGTCTGGGGCAATTATCTAAACATGTCTAATGAAATATTACAAAAATGTTACAGAGGAATTTCAAACCAAATTTTCCAACAAAATGTTTCGTAAAACTTGATGAAAACGTGATGCCAACTTATGAGAAGGTAAACTGAGCCAATGAATAGCAGCATCATCTAATCAGGACACAAACTACCAAGTACCGGAAGGTATTTTTAGAAGGTGGTAAATCTATGAAACATGAGCTTCGCTATAAAAGATATTCTTCTTTGGAAAATCCAAGGCGAAAATGAGAAATAAATGACTCTTATGAGGCCAGATCGAACACAAAGATTGATTTTTTAATTTTTTCTCCAGGCGCACAACGAAGTGTCATAATCAGAACCCAGACACAATATTATTATATTAAACAATTAGAAATAAATTATTAAACGCCTATGCTGTATGCTAAATACGAAATAAAATAACAGAAATAATTAAGTAATAATCAAATATCTGAATAAAAATGCACGGCCTTAAAAAATAGTGTGACATTCGATAACATAGTCATATCGTTCCCTAAAAAATTTTGGATATTAGCCTCAAATTTAAATTTTTCAGTGACGCAATACCACACAACAGACAACGATCCTAAAGTACGTATATTTAAAGCCTTATTACATACAGCTTCGCGAAGAAAATGCTGACTATGATGGGAAGGCCAAACATTTATGTTTTGTTGCCTACTACAGAAGCACACCCAACAGAATTATCGTGTTTAACTATAGCATCAGCTATTTAAAATATTATACAATTTTTGAGGGAAGACAATCGGATTCATGTACTTTTTATGATCTTGAAAAAGACTAAAACAATAATCTACGATAGAAAGCAGCCAAAGGTGTTAATAACATTAAACAACAGAAGAACTGGTGGTAATTGTATATTTAGAGAAAAGAAAAGGCGTTGAGCTCTGATGCATAGAGAAGCAGTAGATCTCGACTATTTTGTTATGGTTGGAGAACATCCAGTCAAAAGTTGATGATTTCGTTGCGCTTTAATGCAAGCTACATGGAATAGACCAATACGTTCCATCTATACCAAAGAGATGACCCTCCACCGTTCACTAGTGGGCTTCCAGGGCTTGAACGAAACGCTCCGAGGAAGTCACTCCTTCTCGTTCTCTACCCTCGGTTTGATGGTTGCATCTGTCACAGAGTAACCGCAAAAAGACATATGTCCGGGTATAAGGCACGCAGAAAGTATCTGAAAAATTGGCGCAATAAAAAAAAAACCAAAAGAAACATAATTGAATGAAGGAAAACCAAAACACCAATCTGAACGTCCTAGAACGTATCCAGCGTAATGGGAATCTTTTAAGTAAATGTGATGAATCGGATTACGAATAATGGAATTTCACGTACGATTGAAAATTAAACGGAAAGTGTAAGACTAATACACATACGTATATTACCACCACCCAAGAAAGCAAGGGTGAACAAATTCAAAATTATATCAAAGATTGTTTTTTCGAATCAAGTAATTTGTTCCTATAGAAAAAACTTTCCATCATGGTTCGCCAAGTTCTAGAAAGGCTGGAAAAACGGTCTTCGTACACAGCCAAAAATCGCAGATTTTGAATGCTTAATCACGAAAACGCCTCTTGGATTGGATTTGTGAATAGAAAGAGCATTTTTCCTTCTTTTAATTTAAGAAATGGTTCTGCAGCTCTTTATACTTGTAATCTGAGTTTTAGAGAGGTTTATTTTTTTCCTAAATGAGAACCAACCTGAAACATCATCTTTTTATTCTGTGACAACACGCAAAATTAATACTATGAAAATTATAAAAATGAAAACGTAATATAGTATATTTAAAATGGGTGACTGATAAAATTCTATATAAAGAAAATACTAATAAGGAACTTACATAAATGTCAATAGTAACATTAGAAAGGGAAGCTACAACAGCTAAATAATAATAAAAAATAAATAAATATAAAAGATAATATACATAAAAAAGATTAATTTCTGTGAATAATGAATCAATCTGTTTATTTAAGTTTTTTTTGGATACTACACATCTCTTTAAATAATAAAAAATATTTACGATTCGAGGATCTCTTTTACCTATTTGGTGTCATCAGAAATCGTAGTTTTCTTTCTTTACAATAAATTATATTTTAGTTATACTTTAAATGTAAGTAATAAATAAGATACTAAAAATAACTGCAATCTGAATTTAAATGTGGTTTCTTTTGTTTTTTTTTTGTTTTTTTTTATTATTATTTAAAATCATCTAAAATTATTACATAACATCTGTAAATCCAAACAACCCCATCAGGTAAAACTATACAAAACCATTTCACACACAAGATTGTAATAACTATTGGCAATAATTCTGCATTTTATTCATCATTTATTTTTTTTTTTTTGTGCAGTTCATAAAAACGGTGATAAATTTTGTAACCGAGACAGAAGATAATTATTTTCTTTTACCGTAGGAGCCATTTATCTTTCTCTAATTCGGTTTCTCGGTTCGGTAGTTCGGTAAACAAATATCTTATCTAATTCCACCTTTTACATTTATAATACGGTATTTGGTACAGTTTTTTTACAACACCAAGATTACGAAAGAACTATACGCTTTATTCAAATAACACGAACACAGCCGTAAAGTCGCGCATATACAAGTGATGTCACGATCGGCCGACGATTACAATAAAGTTAAATTTTTCTAAATTATCCTATTAATTCAATATTATCCAGTAAATTAATTAACATTTCGTGGTTACAAAACGAGTCAATTGCAAAAGGGACGTTCGAATTTCATAATATTTTATACAATGAGCGTATTAACTTATATTACTAAATCATATTATTAATTTTATGTTAAAAATTCATTATGTTAAAATAAAATTAATTTTATTTTAAAAATTCATTCAGTTTAAAAATATGCAATTAATAGTTTATCTTAGTATACTAAATATTTGGCAAAAAAACTGATTTAATGCAAAAGAAAAAAAAAATTACCATTTAATAATGAATTCTAATAATACCTGAAAATGTTAACGGTTTGATGATTTTTATCGGAAATATTTACCATTCAGATCTCGGACATTTATCAAGATTACTAATACTTTTTGATTTTCATTTAGGAGGAATAACAAAAAAAACATCGAATCCGGAACCTTACAAATAAAGGCAATTATAAAAGCAAGTTTTCGAAAAAGATTATTTTATGACAAAAATTGTTATTGTCAACCTTCGTACATAATTCCAAACGAAATAACTTATTTTAATAAATTAATTATTAACTTAATAATTTAATAAGAGGTTAAATTAAGTTTTATTAAGAAAGATACGCAATCTCCTTTTACTATGTAAAAAAGGACAGATAGAAAGATATATACGACCAAGGTTTTGAATAATAGGCCTATCCGATAAAAAGTAAATAAAATATATCTATAATTATAGTTAAAATCAAGGTTACGTGGAATAAAAGTACTGTTATACTACACATACTTTTTGTGTGACAGTAATGAGAACGGATAATTTAAAATAACAAGAACGATTAAGAAAAAAATAAATAAGAAGAAAGACATAAATGGAAGAGACAGAGAAAACGTAATTCCGTGCAATTTACTGAGCCAAGATAGCATAAACTTGACGTCGGCACCATACAGTGAATACGCGAATAAATAGGCCCACTAAACCGTGGTCATAATAATCGACTAAATCGGGCGCCATGAACCGTTAAAACTGTTCGTAACCGTTTCATTTTGCTACAAACGGCTTAGAAACGACGAGCAAAGCCTTCAATTTTTTTCTCTTTTGGACACGGTGCATTTACATTTCATGGATTCAGTTCAATTAAATAAGATCCGATACAAACATAAGAATACAATAAAATTATATTCAACCTCTACGTACAGCTTAACTCCTAGATATAAAACAAAGTCACAATTTCTCCTCGAACATTCGTACCACAACACTATAACAAAAATTAATTGGCCAATCTATCTGAGCAACAAGCACATTGGAGGTGTCAATATGCAATTTTCAAGTCATACCGCAATTCATTTCGTATTTTATATAAGACGGGTTCAGAAGGTTACGTGTATGTAATCTAATGAATGACATTATAGAATAGGTCGGTAAGATTGTGACATACAAAAAATGCTGTTTATAAAACTTTTAAAAACACCCCGCGCTGTATATCAGCCGATACAATAAAGTAATGAATAATTTTAAAGTTAAAAAGCGATTATAAAACCGTACCTAATCTAGATTTCCTTGGCTTTCATTTTCCATTCCTAATATTTTTTTAAAATACAAACAAATTACTTAACTGTACATAACATGGGCAATTTTTTTAATTAAGCGTATCTAGTGATCTTTAACAATTTCATCAGACAATCCATCGCACGATTTGTAAATCTAAGAGAATATAATTTTTGAGTTGATGAAAATAAACCGCTTTTGTTTTAAGGAAAACTAATTTCTAAAAGTTTCACTAAGAAACGATAAGTAATCTACAAAAATAGGGAAAATTGGAAGAATCCGATAAAAGACTTAAATGACAAACATATCTACGCAACTATTTCAGAGTTTTGCTAGGTCGAAATTTATCACCATTTTATAAACTTTACAAAGTAGAATACGTTGTTATTTTAGTAAACATACTGTTTTGTTAAAACATTATGGAAATTTATACCAAGTGAATTGACCGCCAAAGCAGAAATATAGAGTAAATAACTTTTGTCTTGAAGTTTTGTAAGTTATCTCCATCTCCAATTCGATATAATGATACAGTAATTTTTTTTTAATTGATAAAAATTAAAGGAAGTAGAGTCAAAGAAACTCTTTTCAATTTTATTTAATTCAATCATATCACAAAAAATTGACTAACTTTAACAAAGTTGTTTTTTAATTTCAAATTTTTTTTAAATTTTGAAGCATTAAAAAATTACTTCCGGAGGTCCCGGGTTCGAATCCCGGTCAGGCATGGCATTTTTCACACACGCTACAATTCATTCATCTCATCC
>JAAAKQ030053296.1:0-16171 GCA_010016005.3 Zanna intricata | reverse complement strand
CTTCTCAGGAGTGGTCGACCTGAGATTGTACAAGACTACACTCCATTCACATTCATACACATCATCCTCATTCATCCACTGAAGTAATAACCTTACGGTAGTTCCGGAGGCTAAACAGACAAAGAAAGAAGAATATATCAATTGATACTGAAACCTTTAGATAATTAATCGATCGATAATTAATGTATTTTTATTTTACCTATATATCAATTGATTCTGAAACCTTTAAATAATTAATCGTTCGTTAACTGCCGATATCCGCGGACGGAGCGGTAGCGTCTCTGAGGTCCCGGTTTGGAATCCCGGTCAGGGAAAAAATTCCATTTCCTTATTCCGCGTACAAGCTTCATATCTTTTATATAATTTCATCGGCCAAAAAACCATAAAACTATTGTTTGTCATAAAATGGTCTAGTTCGATTAAATATTTTTAGGAAGACTATTTTTGCAAAAGTCGGGTAAACCTATCTACGATTTCGCTTTAATCGTGGATAGTTAAAATTATCCCGCAGAATTTTAATAATAATAATAATAAAAATATCCGGTTTTTGCATGGTACTTTATCTGTACGTCTTGAAATTTCTTTCTATTTTTCCCTCCAGAAAATATACCGGTCAAGACAAAGCGTTCGGCTATTATCTATCGCCATGTCTTTTCTTGCGAACGATATCCGAATTACACAATACGTTCCCGATGAAGATCGCTAGTGAATAAAAATTAAATTAGAAAGACCAGGGTAGAAGATCAATAGTGAGGTCAGAAGATGTTTGGAATTTCATACGGTCGGACGGTTTCTTAAACTTCCAAACAGACTTTCGATTTGGTCGTTTCTTGATAAAAAAATTCACCAATATCTTTTTATAGCTTCTAAAACGCCTAGATACCTTTTGAATCGGATGCTAGAATCATAAATTTTATCCTGAAGACACCCTTTAAATACCTCCTAATCTTTTATTCGTCGCAGATGCATATCCTGAGATTTATATCGACCGATTAATTTGGTAAAAAAGATTCATTCTATTCATCGAATACGAGTAAAGAAGTAGATTTCTTGTCGACTTTTTTTTTACGTAGCTCGGCTAATTAGAACCTTTTCTAATTTTTCCTCAAGAAATTTTATGACCCCAGTTTAAGTGTTTTCTTTACACTCCTTATTTTCTTAAAGAAATATTTTTTAAACGTTATTTTGTCAACTTAAACTGTCGAAAAAATTTAAAATCCTAACGTCACACGAAAGTTTGAGTCCTTGTCACCCTTCGTGGACCTTGATGGCGGGTACAAGAATTCCGCCATCAGAAATTGTATGGTTTCCTTTTAACCTATAGTTTCATAATAACATTTTATTTACTCTTTATACCGGTTTGATGTTATATAAAGACAACGAGTTTCTTTTTCTGAGGTGATCTCAATAACTACCGAAAATTTCTTCTTCGTTTTATTCCTTTTCGTGTGTCGCAGGTTATATAGTAATTACTTAACCTTCCCCCACACTTTCCTTCGTAGTTCCCTGTGGTAGCCCGTAATGACATTAGGATTAATAATATATAGATGAAAGATTAAAATTTCATGTAAGAAACCTATTTATTACCGAATCCAACAAACTTTAAAATCGGATTGCCCAAGACCGGAAGTCTTGTACAATCTTTGGAACTGTTTTTGTCTTTGGAACTGTCTCCGAAACTAAGGACTATTAGAGTTGAAAAAATTTCCTACTCCAGTAATCCTCTATGGCTTATAACTCCTTCCGGTTCATTCAAGTAAAAAATTAAAATATTCTTCAAATCCTTACTTTTCAAAATTAGATCCGATATCAGAAAAATTAAAAATTGACCATATAATAAAAAGACAGGTTTAGACCGCGTTACTTTCTACGGACTTCTACTCCCAGCATAATAAATTTATAAAAATTAAGCGTTACCATATTGAAATTTTTCTTCTTCAAAGCGTGTTCAACCTTTAAAAAAATTTAAAATCATGTAGACACAGAAGAGGTTCACCATTTCTAGCTTCTTGAGAGTTCACCTCTCAATTAATAGGACTGGAAATACAATGATGTTCAAAGCGTTTTTCTTTTAAAAATTTTTTCCGGCATAAGAAATTAAAATACATAGTGGCGTCCAAGAATTTAAAATTCGGTTACCCTTTCGAAGGTCTTTAACCCCCGTTTCCTTAAATTAATAAAGAGTTACCATGGCGATATTTGAATAGTTTACTTTCTGGTTTCCGATTACCTTTAGCCTTTAGTCCTCTCCATTGACAAAACTTAAAATACTGCGACGTTCCTGACTTTTTTCAAAATGTAACGCCTTCAAAAAAAAAAAGGAAAAATCATTAGGAGACATTTGACGCCTTGCCTTCGAAAAAGCTGATGCTCCCGCTCCGATTAGTAAAACTTATTGTAACAAAAGTATTGTAACATAGGAAAAATTATTTTTAAGAAGAATCGATGTTCCCTATCTTCCGAAAAAAATTTAAAATCGTAACGTCGCAAGAAGGTTTGAGTCTTTGTCACCCTTCGTGGACCTCAATCTCTCGTGAATTCGAAATTGAAAGTTTGGAATATTCAATCCTGTGTTTTTCAACGCGTCATGTTTTTTAGGGATCGGCAAATGCATAGTAATGCTGAAAGTCCGAGTCGTTTCGTTATCATAGTACGCTTTAACTTACGCTACTTAATTAAAAAAATAATAATAATAATTTTGTCTTATTCAAATTATTTTTCACGGATGTATATAAAATGCACGTATAAAACGCTGTCAAACAACACTGTCAAAGAACAGAAACCCACTTTCAGTAAATTAAAATCGAAATGAATTATTTTGCATATATTTATATATCGCTTAAAAATTAAGGAAACTTTTTTTTTAAAAAAACAACATCTATTTTTGGGCTGAAAGTAAAAAAAGGTCATGATCCTCGCAGTTAGAATAAAATTAAAATTTTAGAAAATTAGTAGAAATACGTGATGAACTCGAAAGAGTATTTTAAAGTAATTTTTTCTAAATAAATCTTATAACACAAAAAGGAAGCTATCGTCAACATTACTATATCGCAGCGGTATAAGCGATGTTGTAAAATCTGATCACAATTTAGGAACTTGACCAATAATTTTGAATCGCTGTTATTTCCTCATCCAGCCCGCCCTTAAAAACATTAACGGGTTGTTATCTGCGCTAATCTCATTACCTTGAACTTTTCGCAGCAGTGAAGAAGGAAATTTGGAAATTTCGAAATTGAATAAATTCCAAATTTCGCGGTATGAATTTGGAAATTTTACGGTAGCTAAAACGATACTCGGTTACAATACCTTATTTACCTACCGAATGAAAATAGTCGGGTTTTTACACGCCTGTTCGGACCGAATAACATGTACGGCACTACTTCTTATCACATAAAGAGAAAGAAATTAGAAGAATGAATAGCATATAATTTAAAAAAAATTTCCCACAGTTTATCGAAATTTATATTCAATAAGCTCGACCCGCGTAGGTAGTAGTAGGAATAAATATGAGATTTCCTATCCTAAAAGTTTGGAGGTCCGAAAAATTTTTGTCGGATATGAGATCAAAGGTTTAAAATTTTTATTCGGGTTGTGTAAAATAAAATCTCAATTTTTTTTTCACGTCTATATTCTTTATTCGACATCTTTAAAGTTTTCAGGATTTTTAACTTTTGACACAAATTCCTTATATTTTTACTTTTACCGGTAATTGCGCTCCTATACCGAGGATTGATCCCAGGCGAATCCAGAGTAGTGTGCGTCCATCTCGTTTACAGTTCCTCGTAAGGTGAAGGTATTTTCATCTACGGTGGGTGAAGCGTATCGCTTATTTTATGTATAGATGATTTTGCGTCGACCGGCTCATGTAAACGTCTCGCTACAAATGACCTTCGCTCTAGGTACTAAGTAACCGCTCACCAACAGGCTCCAGGCCCTTCAGGGAAACCGTCGTCGTTTCCCGAAATCGAATTTCTGAAATTCAATGCTTTCAGTTGAATGTGACAGGTTAGAAAAATTAACACATTTACATTTAATCTCATGAAGAAATTGGTTCTATCGATTTCAATAATTATTATTTTTTTTTTTTAATTTATTGTCGAAAAAATAATAAAAATATTTAATCTAAAGAACTCGACAAAAAACCATTGGTAGAGTACGATTGAAAAATAAAGAAAAAATTTATTGAAATAAATCTCAATATCTTAGGACTAGACTGAACTGGGTATGAGAAGATATGTTTTATTTCACGTGATGGTGGGACGTATGAAAACTTTAGAAAATCGTTCAAAACATTCCTGAGAAGTTTAAATAAAAAAATATTTAAATCTTAAATATTTTTATTGAAAATATGTAGCGCTTAAATTCAGTCGTTTCGTTCAAAAAACTAACTCGTTTTGCCGATCTATGATCATATTTCTCTACAACGAGGGGAGGGGATTATTATACCGTCGAAATGGTTGAAGCGTTTAGTTTAATACAAAACAGAAACAAATTATTAATGTTAGTAAGAATTAATGGTAACGAAGTATTTTCGATACGAGAAATAATTTCGAAAGCCGGACATTGTCGGCCATTTTTCTTGTTTCCAGCGCGAGTGAAAACTGTCTTTTGTTTTAACGACTCGTCGATTTTTTCGTTTATAGAATTTGAATTAATTGTTTTCTGTTATTTTAATAGTTTAATATAAGATATCGGTATCGCCGTAATTCATTAATCTTTATACAGCACGAAATTATCGTTTAATTTCTGAGGTAAAACGAAATTTTTACTTATTTTACACAAATTTGTTACCCGGCTACATATAAATCTCCATATCGAAAAAAAATAATAATTTGGAATATATGAATTAAAGCTAAAGTAAAAGGTAAGGTTTTAATTCGATGAACTTATACTTCTTGTTTTGCTGAAAATTATATTTACACTGTCACTGATAATAATTATTTTGCCAGTTGACTCGTAAGTTTTATTCATTTCTAAAGCTATTTTAGTAGTAGCTTATGTTGTTTTTAATCGTGAGAATTCACAATTTTCTCTAAAGAACAATTTTATTACGGTTTAATATAGTCGAAAAAATTTGAAAATCATGCAAGGACTCGAAAAAATGTATTTTTTTAAGAACTGCAACATTTTTATAAATTCATTTTTACGTTTCATGGCGTAAAAAAATTATGTTAATTTATCGAACAGTTTGGAAAATGTTCGATTTAAATTTTTGTCGTGTCATAAATATTAGTAAAAATATTAAAATAATTCTGCTTGGTTTAAGTAATATTTAGAGGGTAGATAGTAGAGAGTATCTAATAATTTATCTTTTGATCTAGCCTTTGTTCATCTAAGTGTAAGTACAGGGAAATACAATAAATTTAGTATTATAGTTTAATAGTATCTATATATAGTTGTAATTTATATATATATTGGTATATAGTATAGTAGAGCGTATCTAATAATTTACCTTTTGATCATCTACCTAAGTTTAAAAAAGTTGATCTAAATTGAAGTACAGGGAAATACGGTAAAGTTTAACTACAGTAAAGCATAAGTAAGTAAATACATTAAAGAATAATTTTGCTTTGAAGTCGTTCTGCTTTTTTAAAGATGCAATCTCTTTCACGGTGCGAATTACTAATAACGCCGGTAGTATCTGTCGTTCGAAAGTAGCAGCTTTCGTTGTTCATTTTTCGATGAAGTTTTGCTTTGATATTTTCCCACTCTAGAAGCCTCAATAAAATATTTACGCAGACAAAAATTAAAGACCGGTAACTCATGCTACGAATTTTATCTAAACGTTTTTATGAAAATATAAACCGATCTAAGTTATTCTCTTGTTAAATCAAAATCTTCTCAACACAGATTTCCCGTTTTCGTTGCTTTTTTTATAAGCCTTCAAAAATTAAGGCCAGAACGAAACAGTTATGTTTACGGCTTACTTTTATAAATGTTTATTCGCTTATTAAAAAAGTCGAACCGACACAGATGATACAAAGATAAAAATGCAAATCGGATATTTTTATGTCTGTTCATCTACAATGATCCAAATTACGAAAAATGGGATCAATTTTTTTTTTTTTTACCAAAACTCCGAAAGTTAAGTAACTATGAATCGATATCATTTTTTGAAAACATTTTACAAAATTCTATGAAGGGTTCTCTGTCCTTTCCATAGTAAAAAAAAACGTGTTCGGTCTTTTACCTGTAATTTTAACATCGTATGTTTGGTTTAATTTTGTAAAAATTAAAAGTAGATTAAAATTCTGTTTAATCAATCGATTTTCAAACCGTTTTCGTAAAACTACTAATCATTATTTATTGTTAATTTTGTCATTAGTCGCTCCCTGTAACTCGGTACCGAATAGAATCAGTAGAACTTAAAAAGTAAAACTTTCGTGAGAGAGAAATAGTTCTCGACAAAGGAAAAAGATTTTCGATTGAAAACTGGGTTAGCCATTTTGTAGAATTATTTCGTAGGGTAATCGCTTCATGAAACAGCTGATATTCTAACGTTCGATGGATTCCTCAGATTTAGGTATATTATAATTACGAATGTCTAAATTTCTTTTAAAATTTGTCCAACTACTGGTCGAAAATCGATATAATCGATTATATCTTCGATATAGGCTTTCACATTTTTAATCTAGCAGATCGATGCGTCGATTAGCAACACTTTTAGCGAGAAAAGAAACGGGTCCCTGTTCTGTTAACTTCGCCCTTCTAGGGCCGCCTAGGTCTTTTTTTACAGCTTATAAAAGTCTGTGACTTTTAATCGCCTTCAATAAAAGTCTCGTATATCATTCTGTCAGATATCATAACAGTAGTAGCTGTCGACGATCGTTCCTATAAATGACAAGATTCGGCACGAGATGCTTTTTATTCTCAAAAATTATTATAATCTCCATGCCCGTTATCAGCTTTTCTGCCGAACCAACTTCTAGCGACTCTATAATCAAACGTAAATTAATTCTCGCAGGAAACGATTGTAAACGCTGCCTAATACACTTCAAGTGCTTTATATTCACTAAAATCTTAAAATAGACTGCGACAGATAGTGTAAAAGCGAAGGCTTATTTATGATGCTCGGTCGGAAAAAAAATTATTCACTGCCTGCACTCCGAAAGAGAAAAACTTCGGGCTATGTATAACGGAAATAAAATAATTTTTTATTTAATTCTAGGGAAATATTGATTCACAGCATATCTTTTGACGTTTAGTATGTGAAAGAAATAATTTTTATAGTCTGTTTATATGGAGTACTATTATCTCAGTTTTTCATCCGAAAGGTCCCGGGATTCAAGCGGTGGTAATAAACGAGATTTTTCATTTTCTAAAAAAAAATTTCAATACAGTAATTCCAACCTCGAGCTATGCAGTAAATTATCGTTTACAAAAAAATTTTAAAAATACTTGTTTAAGTACGGTAGAACGGTTTAGTTACAGATTCAATTTTTTTAATACGCTCGTTTATAGCAGTCTTTTTGTTAATTTTTTATAACAGAAATATGTATCTGGATTTCGGTTCTAACGAAGGAAATCTTTGGCGTCAAGATCAGAGTTTAGACAGTTTAAAAACATCAAAATGAATTATCGTAAGGATTTTTTAAATGTACCTTTTGCTATATTTATTTTTTCTTAATTTTGTTTCAGGTTACAGAAGATAGAACGCCGATATTTTCTGGCTACCTCGGTTAGTCGCCGATGAATGGGACGTCTTAATACTTAAAAGAACATCTTGTGAGTATTACTTTACATTTTTGTGCGATTTCAACAACTTAAACATCGATCGATAACAATGATTTGCTAACAACTTCGTTGCTTTTAATTTTATTTTAAAATTACTTTACGATTAAACAACGATGTATAACTTAATTTTTGAAATACAAACATTACCGGTTTGAAGTTTACGTTAAAGAAAGGTTAGTGCAGTAAAACGGAGATAAATCCTATGGTAACGGTGATGAGGGAACGCAACCGAACGTCGATAAAGAATTATCTCGTATATTGATATTTGATTTTGAACCGCACTCTCTTTATCAGTTTAGCCTCCGGAACTACCGTAAGGTATTGCTTCAGAGGATGAATGAGGATGATGTGTATGAATGGAATGAAGTGTAGTCTTGTACAATTTCAGGCCGACCACTCCTGAGAAGTGTGGTTAATTGAAACCCAACCACCAAATAACACCGGTATCCAAGATCTAGTAGTCAAATCCGTATAAAATTTTTTATCTTTACTAGGATTTGAACCTTAGAACTCTCGACTTCGAAATTAGCTGATTTGTGATGTCACCTTAACCACTAGACCAACCCGGTGGGTATTTTGAACCGCACTAAGTCTCTTTAACACGACCCTCTATTTAGTAAAAGGTTTAAATAGTCATCGTTATAAAAAAATAAATATCTAAGTACCCCGGCTACCTATACTTTTACGATCTGCTATCGCACAAAAATAATGCAATTGGTAGTAAATTTAAGTCTATCTGATAATACACAATAGAAAATAATCAATAAAAATTTACGAGAAATTTAGCTACCGAAAAAATATGTTTTCAAAAAAAAACTGTAGCTCTATGATTCTAATTTATTTTACAACGATGTACTATTTGTAACCTGATCGATCGGTTCTCGGCTTACCGAATCGCGGGTCCTCTCAGGATGACGTTTAAAGTTTTTATCTATTTACATCGACCGTCCTACCGTTCTCTTAAAAACGATCGATTCAAGTCTTCGAAAATCGATTACGGTTGATCCTAAAGTATAATATGAAATAATGTGCCCTATTTTTTGGAATGAATTTTCTCTAAGTTAAATTTATGGTTTCTGTCGATGAAACTGACAATAATCGCTTACGCGATTATTGTCTTCTGATTTTTTGAGGTTTCGAATTACAGAATCAGAATCATTACAGAGATCTACAAGGAATGGGAGTAGAATAATAAATACAAGAAAATGGTTTTGTTTTCTCTGCCCACACGTTTTTCCCGATTGAATTCCAGCGAAAAGCCAGTTTTTAAAATTAAATTTGAAAATTGCTAGAAAAAGAAAACCAAGAATATTGTTATTCTTTATATATTTATTATCGCGTTGAAAAATTTTGGTTATCGTACACAGCTTATGATTTTAGTACAACTTAAAATACCAATACTTACAAAATTTTATAATATTCACGTACGATAGATTTATTTACTATACTTTTGATCCGAGTAAGCCTGAAGGTTTTGTTTACATTTTTCATATTCATTCGAATTTCTAAGAGCAAAAAAGTCTCTAGCTAAATCATTAACCTAATTTCTTCTTGTGGAATTTGTTTCTGACTTCAATAATCAAGTTTATCGATACTAAAAATTGCGCGATTCAGTTATTCGAGCGGTCGATTTATCTGCGATACGAATAAAAGTGATCGTCCTACTGCTGTGAAGAAGTTCGTTATGGAACTTGCTGATCTGACATTCGGCGAGAGATGGCCAAAGAGTCCTTTTTCGATTAATGATTCGGCCAGGTTTAAAAGGGTTCGTACCTTATACTCTACCGATGTTTTTCGATTTGTATTTTAATCTGGTTTAGATCACAGTACTGAAATCACATCGCTGAATTTTTTAACGAATCTCCTACATCGCGTTTCATTCTTAATAAATCAGGAAGTTTCACTTCCTAATGAAGGAAGGCGCTTTTCCCGCTTCGCATTACGCATTATATAACATTTAAAATAGTACACTTAATATCTGTGTTCGTATTTTTTTAAGAGTTAATTCGTACTCTTGAAGATTCCGTTTAAAGATCGGGCAAAATTATATTATAAATGCGAGAACTGAAAGACTTAAAATAAACTGAAAGCTCGATGAGATGGTCTGACCGCTTTATTTCACACATTAGCTCATAAACAACGACGTCAGTTAAATCATTATTATACTTCTTTTACTATCGGTTACCGTTCTTGGTGCCAGAGATCGGCGAATATCTGCAGTTTACGAACATTTTATCGAGATTTTTTTCACGTTTTTACAATATTTATTTTTAGAAACAGTTATATAAAAAACAATTGGAGCTTTTTGTTTTTAGGTACCGGTAGTAATGAGCCTTATGCAGAAAAAGTATTGGTTCGAAACGAAAATGTATGGAACAAAATGCTTGGAATTCTAAACTCCGTTGGTTAAAACGGAATATTCAGTCTCGAACCTATAAGGCTACGATTAAGGATTTATGGAGAAAAAAATGTTACATATTATTTTTTATTTTTTGTAATATTAACCCTTAGTTTTCTTTTTCTTCGGAGATGAGATTCCTCGAAAAGAAATCTCATAAGCAGTGAGTATCCATTTCTTCAATGTTACGCTGAGAAATTGTTAACAGTTGAAAAATAATTAATGGGGTTTTATCGACGGATATAATGTTTTGCATTTTGAGTATCGTTCATATATTAATCACATTTGTATCCACTGCCCGCAAGCGGAAGGGACCGCAATAATTTCTACTCTTAAATATATATATTTTTTTATTTCGGTATATAAGGTAAGCCTCGCGGTTTTAAATTTTTCGTACACCTAATATTATATAACAACCAGTACGGAATTCGAAATCGGATTTCTTTTTTTAACTTATTATTTATATGTTTTGATCCGGCCTTTTGAAAAATAATTGAGAACAATAAAATATATATTAAAAATTATTTAGATAATCGCGAAATTTTTCTGTAAAGCGGATTCGAAACGAAACGGAAAATGTAAAAAGGTAAGGTTGCATAGAATAGCAGTACACGGTAAAAAACGTGTACACAAGTACACGAGTTAATTCAACGCAGTTTTACCTGTACAATGTAAAGCCACTTAAAATAACCGATTTTTTATCGACATGGAACAAAAGTCAACTATTTTTTTTTTTATCTATCATATTCAGTGTATTTAGAAATGTGTCGTTTAATTTTAATATTTTCCCTTATTAATTAGATATTTAGTTAGCTTGACTGCGCAGTTAATCCTACATAACTGTGCGTTAGTAAAACTCATCATAGAAAGTTACCGCCTCGTATACGTTATTATTATAATTGTCTTTATGTTTCGATGGTCGATTAATTACGTGTATTTTGTCTAATATAATTACGATTAATTATGCACGGTGCATAGATATTTTTTACTTCATATTTTTTGTGTCGTATTAATTTGAGTAGGCTTTTTGTTTTTTTAATTATAAATTTTATTCGCACTCAATAAAACTCTTCAGTTTTTACATTTAGGGAATGCGCCATATAAATTGAAATTTAGAGGATCGATAAAATTACTAAGCGTCTTCGAGTAGTTTTTAAGTCTGTCTTGCGATTCTGTATCTCAGTCTCATTACTTTATTTATGTACAAATTTTTTTTAATTATAAGTTGTAATTAATGTGTAGTTTACGTATATTAAGAGATTTTTTTTTAAATTAGATTTAAGAGCTGTAAATATATACTGTTACAGTAACAATTTTCATTGTGTAATTAGATATATTAAAATTGAAATTCTTAAACGGATGTAAAGTTCGCGTTTTAAATGATATTGTCATGTATATCGACCGATAACGAGCAGGAGGGACTCGCAAGAAGTATCACCGATCGATCTGCAAGCATCGGTCTCGGCCGATTTCAATGACCGTACGGACTTCGTTGTAGTTTTTATATTACAAATAATTGTATAAACTAAAAGACTATTAATAAAATTTGCGATTAAGAAACATATTAATTACCGCTAACAAACGAAAATAACTGGAGTCCTGTGATTATTCTTATTTTCCTCCGTTTTATTCGATGAGTTTCGAATTATATACGACTGTGAATAATTCGGAATAACGAAATAGGTTACGCGAAAGAAAAAGTGGTTATACAGTCGATCGGACTTATTTAATTTAATAAATTTGAACGAAAATCGACAATCGTTTAAGATTTTTAGATTCGATAATAAATCAGTGTGCGTTTACAGCGTCTTTGTAATCATAGGTATTTCTAGTGTTTTTCTGTTTATTTTCGCTTTTGAAGGTGAGCTATATTATTCGAATTCAAGGTTTTTATTTCTAATTTAACACGCCTCCAATGGTCGAGTAAAAACAAAGATACTTCTGCGCGATTTATAATACTTTGCGTTATAAAGACCTAACGGTAATAAAAACTTATGCGTTTTTTTTTTTTAAGTCAGATTTGATAAAGCCGTTTACACGTTAAAAAAAGCACGAGGTTAGTCTACTCGTATCGCGATCTGATGACATTTTTCTCTCGGTTTTTAGAAAGCCTTGATATCTCTTTCGCGACGGGCAGAATAAAAAAACGGGTAACAGTCCTTCCTTCTCGTTTTCGATCGTCAACAATTATTGGACACGGCTGTTAATCCGAAAAATTGCAGCAGTATTAAGTAACAAGTCGCTTGAACCCGTAGATCCGAACTTGTGTATAATATTTCTCACAAGGTCGATTCTAAGGGTCCGAGCTACTCGTTTTCGACATTATTTCTACGTCTACATGAACAGTATATTTCATTTATATTAAAATAAAATGTACGACCTCCAAAAAACAATTATATGTGTGTAATATATTTTTTATTTGGTTTCACAAGTCCTATTATTATTATTATTATTGTCATTTTAATTACATTTATTATTAGTATTAGTGTTGTTGTATATAATAATGTGTGCATTAATGAACAAAAGTCTGTAAATAAAAATTAAAATGTACAGTCGGCCCGTACGGTATTAGTATAGCGGTTTAACTTAGCCTAGTCAGTTAAACGAGCCTTTTCCAGTTCTCACCCAAGCAGGCTAGTTTTGCTTGTCTGAGTGATTCATTGTTGTGAAAGGTGCCGATGGTACTCTTTATAATATAATTGACTTTTGTACGTCGGTTCCTTTCTATCTTATTTAGGGATAATGCTACATAAAGCCTACAAAGCATAGCAATTCCAGACGGGTCAAAGTCACCTCGACTTTTTAATGTCATAATGAAGGTTTATCACTTATTGAAGCCAAATATATCTGTATCGTACAAAAATTCCAAATTCTATGTACCGAGTATACTGTACTTTTATTCTTTAAAGGGTGTCCAACACTGAAAATGTAACCGTTTTCCTTTCTTTATCTGTTTAGCTTCCGGAACTACCGTAAGGATGATAACTACATCCGTAAGGATGACGGAACTACAGAGGATGAATGAGGATGATGAGTATGAATGTTATGAATGTGAATGAAGTGTGGTCTTGTAAAATCTCAGGTCGACCACTCCTGAGAAGAACTGTTTTCCTTGCCCTTGCTTATCTATACCCCAATTTTTTTTACAATGTTGAAAATATTTACACTCTTTTTAATTATTCAATACTTTTACATTAAACTTGTTTTATGCTCGACTAGGAGTTAAGTCCTATCGACTTTTGTCTAAATTTTTCATTTGTTTTAGGAAGAAAAAATAAAGTAACATTCAATTGAAAATACTTAACGACATTCGATCTGCTATTCGGTTAAAGTGATATTTGACTTAAGTAACGTTTTGGAAGCATTGGCAAAATGATTATAAACAAGATAAAAATACAAAAAGAGTGAACTGTAGATAGCGTCATGAAAAAGAATTAAGAAAAAAAAATTATATTTGACTTTTCACTAAAACGGTTTAATAATAGGCATCCTGCTCCTTTTGACCTGGATTGCTATAAAGGTAATAAATATGGACCGAGAATGTTGTGCACAAAGAGTTAGTTACTTCAAATAAATGTTTTGTGAATCGTACAATAAAGTTAAATCGTATAAATTTAAAATGAAGTACGGGCCTGCTGTACTATTATTCAGATTTTCTGATCTTGATGACAATTAAAAGAATGATGTTCTTTAAAAATTAAATCCTCGCTATTACAAGCGTTAATGATGTTTAAACTCTATAGTGTTGATAATGTTTCTTTTTTTTTACCTCGCAGAAAATAATTAAGATTTTATTTGTTTATGTTTGTCTTTTATTCTGCGTTTTCTTTATCTTCTTCTTCAAGAAAAATACTACTCGGAAAAGCCAACTGTTAGACCGGTTATCGTTCGGGAGAACTAAAATTATTTATACGAGTCTGACATCACTGGTAAAAAGTTGTCTTTTGACCGACTATTACAGATTTTTTTACGCCTAGCCTTACCTGCAGAATTACGAGTAATACTTTCAGAAATTCGACGTTACGGTAATAACGATTACGGTAATAAATACGATTAAACGTATCTCTTTGTCAGGTAATAATAAATAATCTCAAGAGGAATTCACTACAGAATACAGTTTATGTGTTTTTGTGTACCGTTTTAACTGAGAAATAATTTTCATTATAATTATTTTATCTAGCCCCAGAACTGATTTTTCTAAATATACGAATTAGATGACAAAATTTGAAAATTTCTCTGGGGCGGAAGAAAAGAATTCTCTTTGTAATTTGAAACAGTACTAGGTATTTAATTCCATATCAAATTCCGAAATACAAGCTTCGCGGCTAATCTATATATATAAATTTAAAAGAAGAAAAATGATTTTAAATGTTGACGTAACTAAACAAAGAAGATACAGATATCATTCAGTTAATTTTTTACTAGAGTTGTATAGGTATAAGAGTTTGGTAGAAGTAAAAAAAAACAAAGAGCGACTAGCAGTTTAAATTTTGCGATTTTTTATTAAAGAAAGGAACCAAAATTTTTCTCAATACGCAAGTATCCATGAAATATATTAAAAGAAATTATCCAGATGTTATTATTGTACTCTTTATTAATTGAATGCGTATTTATGTGTCCAGGAACCATCTACAGTTAGATAAAATCGACTGCCTGTTTTGCCTAAGGCTTTGTCCCACCCGCCCTGGAATACGTGTACAAGTTTTATTCGTAATAAATTTTAAATCTTGGACACTTCTTTTGCAAAATCTTTTATAAAATTAGATTTCTGAAACTTATTCTGTTCAATCGATTTTCAAAATAATACCGCTCAGGTTTTTTCAACAAGAGTTGTATAGTAGTGACACGATACCGTTTACCGTTAGTATATTTCCTAAACGCATATTTTTTAAGGAAAATCCTGATAGCATATATTTATCTCACGGCTTCTGTCCCGTTTTCTTAAATGAATTATCCATCTTAAAAGTAAATGTATTTTCTTTTAAGAGCTTTTCTTAGTTTCGTTAAAAATGATAAACCGTACTTTCTCGTTTAATTTCTTTAGAGTTATTTACTTAATTACGAGTATTTGTTATGAAAATGAAATTCAGCAATTTTGTTTATTAATATAGTACTGTATGATATAATTCCCTCTTTGTGGGTTTTTACAGTACCATAAATGTTAGTTCACACAAACATGAAAAAAAAAAACCACGATTTACGATTTTTTTTTGTGAAATGTCACTAGTTTCACAGCTGCTGATCATATAAATGTCTAAGCTACTTAATAATTTTAATAAAATGCAATAACAATGAAGATAGCGAGATAGAATTATACGATGTAAAAGATGTTTTTTTTCTTTCTTTTTTTTTTTCTTTTAATTTTCCTTCTACCGAAAATGGATAAAGAATACCTTACCTCTCTCCGCCTTATTTGCGACCCTTTTAACGATAATCGCGATATTTTTGCGATGTTTTCTTTCTAAATTTCTTCAAATCGATTATGTTGTCTCCTGTTATTTATTATACTACATTTAAATAAAACTTAATAATATCGGGTCAGCGATACAAAAAAATTATAGCCGGTATCTATAATCGATTTGAAAAAAAAAAGTCACAGTCCGGTCTAAACCGATCATCCTTACTGGGGCCCAGTTAAATTTAAATTAAGCGTAAACAAAGACTGTTTGTTTTAATCAATAGCAATACATTAATTTGTCATTATGACTGTGTTGCGGGCTCGATTGGACAGATAATTAAATCTACGACTTCTAATCAACATAATTTTTTATTAAGGTTTTTAAAAATTATTCGACCTTTCATTCAGCTATATTCAACTATCTATTGGCTATTCATTTAATTACTTCATCTACTTACCGATCTATCATTGTAAAAGACATGTCGCAAATCGTCCCCGAAATAACATTGCAGTTCTCAAGAATAACAAACATTACACACCAGGCTTATTAATGGTGGCGACACACCAGGCTTATTAATGGTGGCGAGGGGTGAATCGGCTTCTTCTTGCCTTCTTTAAATATTCAAATGTACTATCGCTCG
>JAAAKQ030053274.1:0-16171 GCA_010016005.3 Zanna intricata | reverse complement strand
ACACTTCATTCACATTCATACATATCATCCTCTGAAGTAATACCTTACGGTAATTCCGGAGGCTAAACAGAAAAAGAAAAAAAAATTTTAAAGTACGGAGTAAAAGGGAATTTGAATACCTTTTTTTTACAATATACTTTAACTTTTTTAATTTTAATTCGCTTTGACTCCGACACAGATCGTACGTAGGTAGGACCGGCTAACTACGTTACTGTCAACGCTACTTCATTCTTACCTCTACTGTATCATCACTAAATGATCTGTAATATTTTTTAATAATTCAAGAGGTTAAGTAACAGATGTAATCTGAGAGATACCTGCTGAACCCAATAGCATATACAGTCAAAGCATTTTGGTGAAATGTCAGCACTATATTTCTAATACCCAGTAACGTACTTTATTGTAACAAACCCCTCATATTACCACTACAAAACCCCTTATTTATTGTTTCAAAATCCTGTTACAGGAATTAGTCAGTCATATTCCTACATTGGTGGTACTCGCAGTTTCTTTATTAATGATGATGAGCAAATTCTTTAACTTTTTTTTTTTTTTTATATAGAAATAAAGACGCAGTTTATTATCATTACATAGAGCGTATTCCGGTTGAACCTAGCATTGTTTAACCTTAAGTCATTTACAAAGAATTTGCTTATCTGTCGGTTATCAGTAGTTGGGTTATTGTGTACTAATTCAGCTAAATCAAATTTTAGTTCAAGCACCTTATTATCACGAATACCTAGCACAAAATTTTGCTTGCATTAGCTTTAAATTTTCACGGTTTTCGTAGTAAATCAATCGTATTGAGATGAGTGATTTTGGAATTGCATACAGACCACCATTTTTGGTGGTCTTAGATATTATTTTACTATATAAGACCACTAGATGTTTGTTATGTAATTATTTTTCTTGAAATTATTATTAAGCCGGAAATCCTGATTCGAAGTTTCTTAATAAATCTATCGCAAATTTTTTGCTTCAATTATTAAACAATTTAATCCAAACGATTGAAGTTTGAATATTTTATTAAATTTTCTACTAGTGTTTTGGGAGTTATTTTATAAATTCTCACGATTGACAGAGATACAAGTTACAATATAATATTGCCATAAATTAAAAAAAAAAAAAAATAATAATAATAAAAACAGAAGTGAAACAAGCCAAGACAAGGCTAAGTTTAGTAATCTGTTCAATGCCTCCTCGAACTTGACAAGTCTTATTTAAGTCGTCTTTCTTCCGATTCCTGAGCTTCTCACTTTGGAAAACCTGTTTCACATTTGTACTGCGAATGCGTTAATAAAACTGGCTCTAATGAAACTCTATAAAATAATATCAGAAACAATTTAATTATTTTTTCAAAACATGATACAAGTTTCTTTGATTGTAGATCAACCGTGCAGGAAATGTTTTTATCAAAAAAAAAAAAAACAAATTATTAATATTGTTTTTATTATTATTTATATAACAACTTGAGAAAGGTAAACTTTATGTACAAAATTATTAAGCATAGTACCTTTTTAGTATGATCCAATTTTTGCAGTGAAAAAAAAAAACATTTTTATTTTGCAGAAATAAAACTTTTCTCCTGCTTCTCAAACCTAACTACTTGTGTACATTAATTTTCAAAGAGTAAGTAATTATTACGCTTTAATGTTATTCATCCTGCCTATTTATATGACCCGGTAGTCATAAAGCATGACTGCTATAACTGTGTAGGATGATCTGAACTTTAGATCAATGGATTTTAATTTGATGGTAAAAGTAACGCTTAAAAAGGCAGTAAGAATAAATAATCTACGACTATGGATGGAAACTTAACTCTGGTAAATAACGTTACGTGGTTGATCTTCGTGAATCCGGCTTCTCACTATATTTTAATTTATAGATCTTAATTTATACCCCAATTTATTTGTCATTGTACCCCAATTTCGTTGTTCACTAGACTGCAACATACTAAATTGGGAACGAATTTTACAATGATCTACCAATAGCTTAGAGATATTGAGACTAATACCGCTGTCACGTGATCTCAGTTTCTATTGTGGGCGTATAATCATTCTACTAAAGTTTGGTTCGATCACGTCACACTGATAATAATAATAATAATATCTAGATGGTACAAGAGAAATAAAATAGGCCAGTAATTATGAGCTAGTAATTTTTTCTTTTCTCTTGCAGATTTATAGCAACTTAAGTATGATTAAAAGATTGTCTAAATAAAAACATCTAAATAAAAATTTTTGCTTACCTCATAACTTAACTCCTGCAATGTCGAATCTAGTAATAATTCACTTAAATTCATAACCAGAGTTATTAATAAAAATCATCAATTTTTTTAAGATAAAAAGTTGAAAAGTGAACAGAAGAAAATGTATATTACTGTTGTATGTGTTCGTTTATTCAAAACAATAAAAAAAATTAGGTTTATTTGTTCGTAAGCTCCTTTATTAACTTACTTCCGCTATTCTTTGTTTTCCCAGGTATATAGCATATCACATGATATGATTTTCTTGGAATGTAAATTTTTACCCGCGCTCAACTGTTTCTTTTTACGATAACTGACCATAAAGCCAAGTTTAATTCATGCATTTCCGTTTTAAATGCAATCATGTAAATGTATTCTCGTAGCTTCAATTCGGTCCGTTTATTTATAAAAGTATAATACTCATAAATCTGTGGATAATGAAATGTCGTTGTTTTATTTATGATTTTCTATTTATTCTGGTATTAAATTTTAATGGTCTGTAAAAATAATGCTCGTGATTTTATGGTAGGGTTAGATCATTTACGTTATAAAGACGCCACTTTTGAATCTACGTTGTATTCAACAACGGTAGGATTGATATGGAAAGGTTGTTGTTCGTGCGCCATTGCGTTTATAAAAAACCTGATGCATTTTGCATCATCTTTCAGAAATTTACGAGTGGTTGAGACGTTTGCAATAAACCGCGTTCAATTTTCCTCTGCTTTATTCTTCCATTACCAATTCATAGTTTGGTATAGGAATAGAAAATATTGATAGATTTATTTGCGATAAATTTTGTAAAAGGCATTACTGCAAAAGAATTAGTCATTAACTTTAGTGTAATGTTATTACTCTTTAAATTATGATTATATAATATTGTATTTCCATAAAACCTTTCTAAAAGTAAAAACGTCAGAAAATAAGAAGTTTCTTTTTTCGGACCGGTCAGTTACCAGTCCGAAACAGTTACAGCTCTACTATTTTGGAATAGGGTCATTTGAATTCTTTTTTTCAATTATTATTACAATACGGTTCAAATATATATGCTAAGACCTTTTATAATAACTAAAATAGTTTGCACATCTAAGTAAATATAAGCAAACATATACACTAACATAAGTTTTCCATATTTTGTTATTATTTTTATTTCATGTAAAATAAAAATTAGATCATTATTATTATTATTATTCTACAATTGTGTTAGGAATTATACTAGTAATAGTATAGAAGAAGTACAGAAGCGGCTATAATGCTTTTTGCGACTATATGCTGTGTCTTCGTTGTAAAATCTCTTCCTTTGGAAGGTATCAGGATGAGTGCTGTTTTTGGACGATGCAGTCGCTGAAGGTCAGTAGCACTGTATAAGATCTTTTCTCTGCCCATAAAATATATAATGGGATTATTAAGTGTGATTTGATGAACATAACCATAAGTGTTCCTTTTATTCACTTTAATAGGCACTACCTGATTAAATGGTATAACAATTGTAGATTGATACCTTTAGCTAGGTATATTAGCAGAGCGAAAAAAGTATATTAGCAGGCTAAACGAGTATAGTTGTGTGATCGATGTGATTCGAATTAAACCGTCCGATACAATAAGTTAAGTGGAGTAGGATTTTTTATTAGTGCCTCGTTATGAAAATACATATTTTTTTGGTATTGTTATATATTTTATTTGGTTGTTTTTGTTACTTGAACGCACTATTTTAGTGTTTAGGTTTGCCGCATTGTCAAATTCTTTATAACTTATATTATTGAAGTCTTGTGACATATATTATATTTAATTTTTGACTTTCCCCTGCTTTATACCTCCCCTGATTGGAAAGTTTATATACGCAGGTTCTATTTGTTTTTCTACGCCATTTCTCTACATTTGAGTAGGTCATTCAGGTTGCCGTTAGTTACGGCTGTTTTCAGGTTGGTTGGGATGATCGTAAGGGGAGACACGAAGGTCGTAAAAAAAAAAAATATATAATTTTACTCAAAAGTAATAATTAATTTTTAAATGCATTACTTAACAAATTAGATGTAATTTAATTTTTACGAATAGGCTTATGAGCTTAAAATTAAGATTAACTTTTATATTCTTCTTTGAATATTTCTATAACGCTACAATGAGTAGATACTTGAGTAAATATCACAAATGTTTTTAGAACGTTGTGGACAAAATGAAAAATTTTACAATGTTGCCGTGTAACCAACGTTATAGCTTCTGTCGATTTTTCTTTCTCTGTTTTGTGTTAGCCGTAAGCTTTCGAGTAGCTTTCTGTTAGAAAAACTAAGCAAAACGGGAATTTCCCTCTTTGTATGATGTTAATGTAACTTGAATACCCCAGGTGATAAAATTATAGCAAGTTTTCCGTTATTAATTTTTAATTTATAGTGATCAAATTTAATTTGGTAGAACAGGATCCATTTAGATTTATTTTTCATTAATTTTGAAAAAATGGAGGCTATTAAAAAAACAAATTTTTTTAAAAAATTTTTATGTTTTTTTTTTATATTTTCTTTTGATGTTTTATTTTATAATTTCTTCTGATTTTGTGTTCAAAATTCATTTTATCACTCATAAATAATAGAAATAATAATGGGAATGTTAAGTTTTAATATAATCTATAAAAGATTTGTGGGTAGCTGAGTTAGATTAGAACAAAAAGATTCATAATTGTCTTTTTTTTTCAGAAATAGAACAAAATAGTCCTAAAATAGTTCTATAGAGAAAAATTTACAGCGTATGTTGTGGGGGGGGGAGAGGAGGCTTGGATTTGTTCGATATTAAATTACCGTTTTTCTTTTTCAAGACGGAATTGTTCCTTTCATTGAAATGAGCAAAAAGTTTAAAGTTTTAGTAGTGTGAAGTATTCGTGGCTTCAGTGTCACAACTTTCGTTTTGAACCATATAAATCTGTTACTCAAGCTTACTTCTTTTATTTCTTAATTGCTTTACCTATATTTATCCAACCGTATCTCAGTAATATGTTACACAAATAATCCTCGTGTTAAATGTAAGTTTGTTTAAAAAAAGAGAACATTATCTTTTCGTTTACAGATGACAAAAGATCGCTTGAAATATTTCAGTCGTTACCAATGACGAGGTACATCCAAGATGTATGCTATATTTACGTTCATTTTTATACTCTTGTATATGATTTATGCTTATGTCGTAACAGCAAAATTGTTTTTACTTCTAAATCTTCTACTGTATCAGTTTATATTGTACCGTTAGTAACTCAACAACTGCAAGGATGGAGGTTACTTTACAAGGAAGTATCGTAATCGCAAAAAAATTCGGTTTTCAGATTTCAACAGAAATATCCATTTTGACCATTCCTAAATCCATTTTGACTAGTTTCGACGTGACGTCTGTACGTATCATAATACCAAACGATTAGTTATAGAATGTTCAAAAATTTTGAATTTAGGGCTGTTGTAACATCCAGTTGTTTACCTCCCCCTTTAATTGTAATCGACTGAACCAAAAGTGTCCAAAAAAGCCCGAAATTTATCGATTTATCATAAGTAGTATTTATTTTCATTGATTTCAGAGTTATAGCCAAATAAAATTTTTATTATTGAAATATTGAGATCTTACAAAAATACACATCAGTTCGAATCAGACTTCATCTCCTTTTTTTTAATTAAAAAAATATATATATATATATTGATTTATTAATAATTTCATTAACTTCTGATTGTAAATAAATAATTTACGATAAATAATTCAATAAAATATATATATATATATATATATATATATATATATATAAAAATATCAGAAGTTATTAATGAAATAAAATGTTATGTACTTTCAATTTAAAAAAAAAATATGTAATGTAATTTAATAGGCGTACAAAGATGTCATGTGTTGTTCACGTCAGATTTTTATTCTACATTTTCAACTAATTTTTATAAACAGTCTGCTATCAAATCATCTGATTATTTGTTATTATCGAATTCCCTTAATGAATTCGAGCTTACATAATTTACATAATCTTTTAAAAATTAATGATTAGAGTAGTTCGTCGTACAACACTTGTTTCTAATCCATCGAATGCAGGTGATATTTAACTCTACAAATGACACCATTCAGTTCTTAAAGAGCATCATTACTCTCATTGAAATCAACATGGCTAGAGTTTGTTGTTCCTGAGGTGTTTTATTTACGTCACTGCCATAATTATGACTAACAATCTTTTTACAGTATAATGATGAATTGCATATATTGCTTCAACTCTTTTGGGGAAAATCGATTTCTACTTGGTTAAATTTCAACCTAATGAATGACGACTAGTCTAACTGTTAGAGATGGCTCAGCTTGTTTGTTATGGGGTAGGCGGTTGGATGAGGTGGTATGCTACTGTTCATGTACGGTTGGATATTATATAAGATGGAACTAGTTTCAACCCTACCTAACCCATGAAATAGTGGAACCTGTTTGGTTTAGAAATTAATTTTTATAAATCATTGAAGGGTTAGATCGTTTACTATGCAACTTATATTTTCATTTGTCGCAGAACGACAATTTTTCTATAAAAATATTTGATGTTTCTATTATAATAAATAATAGTAGAATTTTTGTGTAAATATATAAATAATACATTTTTTAGTGTGATAAGATCTTATTTGGAAATAAGTATATTCCTGTAACGAGAATATCTCAACCTATTCTTTGAAATTATGAGCTTGTTATTACTACTACTTTTGTCAATACTAATTTCTTTATATGTGGACTAGAATGCTACATTATTTTTATATTTTCTTAAAAGTATTATTTCAGATAGATTCAAAAATAATTTTGAGAGTTTGCATTGTCATATTTTGTTACCGTTTATAGTATGATGTAAATAAGTCGTATCTTATTCTCTAAAGAAATAGTCTCATTGTCACTGCACTAGTTTTGCGTTATTTATCTAATGTTTGTTGCATTAACACCGTATTTTAATACATACTTATATCGTTATTGTCGGGTACTTTATTTTTATGTTTTCTATTCTGTTTTATAGCTTATTGAAAACTATATATTTATCTTAGAAAATAAAGGAGAAATATAATTGACCTACTTTTAAATTTTATATTAGTTAAACAACAGTCAAATGTTTATTATTATAATTTTTACATATTTCTAACACTGAAATATTTAAAATTACGATGTGCACGGTTAATTTCTTTTTATGCAATCTCATTCATATCTTATCAAAATTATTTTCTTTGATTAAAATTATGCAAATGATCAATCGCGTTCAAGTTTCATAAAACTAAAAATGGTATTACAGTACATACTTTACCTTGTTCCATTTATGTTATCTTCTTATTGTTAGATGTTACGAGGAACAAATGCTAGAATTTTAATATTAATTTTTAAATCGCTACATTTTCTTGTTATTAACTTTTTGTCGTCACTTTTTTAAAAATATTTTTTAAGATAAGATTATCTAATTAATGGAGCTGTAAAAAATTCTAGTGCTCTTATTCATTGTTACTTAAATTATTTAAATGAAATTAACTTCAACTATTAATTTATGAAAACTTAAATTTTCTTTAATTTTCATGTTTTAAGCTACAAGAGTTTCTCCATTTATTTTCCATTTTTTCCAAATCTCATCTTCATTAATAAAAATTAACTTTAATTGAAATTAAAAAAAAAAAGTAGATAAAATATATTTAAATACTTAATGTGTCATATTTTTATTTATATAAATGCCATGTAAAATCTATTTAATTTATATCATCAAACCCATCTGTTCTATTTTATAACATAGATATTGGTATGAATCGATAAATAATTAAATGGTTTTGCTAACACGCTATCAGTAAAGGTTGTAATTTTATATATTTTACAACATTACAGTTTAAACAAATCCTGGTTTTATTATTTTTTTTATCCGTTAATATTCCATATTAGAAAGAAGGATTGAAGTACAATATTATTTTTATGGGAAAAGATAAAAGATTAAATGATATTCATAAAAATAAAATATTTTTTCAATATTATTTGGAAATAAAATTTATGTAAAATTACTCATCTGTGCAGATGTAAAACATTACGGAATGGTATGAAAAATTATGAGTGTAGTGAGAAACTAATTAAGTTATCTTTAAATGGTTTTAATAATTCTGGTAAAGTTTAATTAACTCTTCATTCATAACTATTTCATTTTAGGTATGATATGCGTTATCTCTCTGCTGTTCTTGATAATCGTTTATCGTTCAAATGGATACTTCAAAATGTAATCTAATAGAGTTGAGCCATATGTTCCTATATGAAACCTAGGGTTATTCTCGGATAGTTTTTCAATTTTTGCCGGAAAATACATTTTTATTGTCCTAGATGTACATAGGATAATGTATAATGTATGTGTACAGGATATTGTATAGGATGTAAATAATGTATGTATACATTAAGCAAACCCAAATCAGTAATAAAAGTTTAACTAAAATTTCCCTACTTCTGAAGGAGGGTAATTACAATGGGTAGCCGTTTTCAGGAAAGACCTTGAACTTATATTCTGGTTGAGATTGTCTGTTTTATGCTCTATTTCCTTTCGTTTATTGATCATCTTGTCTAATTATTTATCCATTTTTCTTAGCTCGATCCTTACTTCCCTATTTTTGTGGTAAGAATCAACTATGGCCTTGCTGAAGAGGCGGAGACCTATTGAGCGGTAAATACATGAAACAATTGTCTGTAGACATCTTCATATTAAATACCTAGGAATTTAACTTAGGAATTTAACCTAGGAATTTAACCTATTTAATACCTAGTCTTAGTCGCGCAAGTGATTGATTGAGGAATATTAGGTATTAAGTATATAGGCAGTTTAATGGGTACATGACAATTCTAGGCAAATAATATGGCAAATGATAAATTTGAAAAAACTTCAATTTAATAACTGGAATCGTAAGTCTTTATTTCAAAAATCCAAAATTGTCTGAAGTTCAACAGCTGGTTATGAGATAAAACTTCTAAAACATTGAATTTTATTTATGTTTTACAGTACTATAAACAACTTAAGTATGAAAAAATAGTTATAAATTAATATATAATGTAATAAATATGAAATTTTTTTACGAAAAACTCTCATGTTATATTGGAATTATGTTTCTAAATGATTATTTTTGGAGTTGTTATGCGACTTCTAAGTCAATTGTAGTGCAGAACACGAGGAGCGTCATAATTATTGCTGAGGTATTAGGAAACTTCAAACATATTTCGTCACGTTAATCAAGGAATTAACATATGATAAATATTGTTTGAGTATTGATTTATAATGTTACAACAATTTTAATTAATTCAAGAATTAATTAAAATTTCATGTTTGGGTCTTAATAAAGAAGCTGCATACCAATTTGAAAAAAAATCATTTTTAAAATATTAATATTTGGAAGCTTTTGCGGTCATTTACTTGCACAGATGTCCTAGTAATGATCGGTAAGGTGGAGTTTTTCATAAAATGAGTTTTTGTTCACATAATAATACTTTTATACTTATTTTATTTTTTAAAGTTTTTTTCGCAATAGTCTAGGATATTTCTAATTGTTTTAAGTAAGCAGATTTCTTATTATTCTTCTTCTTCCCTTTATCCAAGTTATTGTTACCTGAGAAGAGGGAGTTTTTCCATTTTATATGTCTTTTTCTTAGCCTTATTTACAAATTTTCAGTTGTGTAACTCCCTTTTAAATTCTAAAATTCTCTCTACCATTTTCAAAATGGTAATATATTTTATCTCTTTTCCTTTTCACTTCTTTATTGTAAAGAAGGGAAAACAAATTTTAATTCTGTTTTATTAAGTAGTGGTATATTAAAAAAAAAAAGAAAAAAAAAGAAGTTATTTCTTTCATAACTACTTGTTGGTCGTTATACGTTGTTTATTTAAGTGTATGATATTCATTACTAAGTTTTTGTGGTATGTGTTGACTTTATGATTCTATGAATTTATTCTGTTTCTTGTTTTATAAAGGTTATGTAGTATACTTGAAGTAAGTAAAGTTTATTTACATAACATTGTATTTAAAGTAAGAGGAAAATATATATTTGAATAAAATCTCTATTCTCGTACACCGCGTTACTATTATAAATCTTTTTTTATTATTCTTTTATTCTGTTCAACAATTTAGTGATTTGAATTTGATTGTCGGTTAAGAGTAAAACAGAAAAGTAGTTGTGAATAATAAATTTTCTGCTCCTAACATTACTTATTATACGCATGACTGCTTTACATGTTTCTTGTTATGTATTTATTTATACTTATATAGCTACGTAATAGTAAAATTTGATTTTTATTTTACAATGTTTTTTTATGTATAATTGTTATAGTATTCTTTTGCGCTGAAGTTAAGAATGTAAATAAACATATCTATAAGACAGTATTGAAGGACCTTAGGTAAAAAGTATGTTTTTGTTTTTCAAACTCTAGAATTTTTCTTCGTAGTAGACTAATTAAATGAATGAATTTTTAAAATTACGTTTAATTGTATGCATACCCTTTCTCCTAAAAAAAAATAGAAGACGGCAGAAAATCTAGCTGAAGTTAAAAATTAATTTTTTTTTAATAGAACCTTCCTTTCTTGTTTAGCAACTTAATTTAAGTAAAATATTGTGTTCATTTTGATTTATTAATAGATAAATAAAAACATTTCAATCATAAAAATAATTTTGTTTAAATTGATTACTTCTCGTTTGGTTAATAAAAGGCCGGTTAATAAATATATTAATACATCATCTGCTTTGTGTACAATCAGTCCTGTCACTAGGATCTGTTCTCGATCTAGTTCTGAACATTAATTTTATTAAGGATATAACCTTAATTTTTACTAATAATTTTTAATCACAAGTCATACCTTCAATCTTTTCACGTACAATAGAACAATCATCAACAGACCAACCCTGCCAGGAATATGCCTACCAACAATAATATTCGTTCCATCGAACAATCTCCTTCCAACTAAAATACCATTCCAGCATTTGTTGGTAACTTATCGAAAACATTAAAGACCTCTTAATCAATTCTGCGCAGAAGCCTCTTCAACTAGTTCATCTGTGATTCTACTATGCCAAAGATGCAACTTAACGTTTACATTAGTACCTAGCACTATAGTACAGTTACTAATACCAAGACCAAGAATTCTCTCCCAACGGCTGTTTATGTACACTGATATATGATGCGCTTTACAATAGATCAAATAATAAGCGATCTTTATTAATAAAATACACTGCTGAAATGGAAAAAAATGCTAAGGTAAGAGTGATTTAGATTATAAATTGATAAAATTAACTAAATGAGTCATATTTTATAGAGGATGTAAGCGAAAATGTTTAAAATCCAATAGATATAGAATTTACTGAAGCTTAGTTGGCTTTAGCTATAAGTTTAGTATAACTTTAGCTATAACGTCCTTTTATTACGCAGTTTTTACTTTCTTGTACGAAGTAAAGGAAGTATTGTGATCACAAAAAAATTCGGTTTTCAGATTTTAACGAAAATATCCATTTTGATTATCTTTGAATTCATTTTCTAGTTTCGGTGTGACGTCTGGTCGTACATATGAACGGATCTCGCATAACTCAAAAACGATTAGCCGTAAAATATTGAAACTTTGGATTTAGGACTGTTGTAACATCCAGTTTTTGATAGCACCTCCCTTTTTGATAGCAACTAACTGAACCAGAAGTGTTTAAAAAAGCCCAAAATCATAAAATATTTTGGATTTTAGACTTTTCCCTAATTGCAGTAATAAGCCCTCATTAATAGCTTTTTCAGTGATATATCATAAGTGGTACTTATTTTCATTTGTTTCAGACTTACAGCCAATAAAACTTTAATTAATGACCTTACAAGGGAAGGCAAATCGGTTCGAACTGGACTTAATCACCTTATTTTTAAATTTATTTTTATTAATTTTTAAAAAAAATTTAAATGTATTGATAATTAATTATAAAACCATTATTGTAAAAAAAATGTTTACAATAAATAATAAACAATAAAAATGATAACTAAACATGAAAAAAAATCTATAGTTATTAGTGAAATAAAATTTTATATTCTTTTAAAAATGTGTGTATGTAATTTAATAGGCATCATTACATATGTGTATATATGATTTGGTGAAACATCTGATTACTTAATATTAATTGAAAGTTATAATTTATAATCGGTATTATCTTTTGGATTCTCTAGTTTAATTTTATTTAATTATTTTGGAATTTGTATTTAATTTTATTTACATTAAGTTTAACTAAAGAGTGATAGAAAAATAGACTCTCACAAGAACATAAATGACAGATCTTTAATAAATTGCAAAAAATTATTAACTTTCAGTTCATTGCTCCTCTGATATTGTCGGACAATATTCTCCCTAAGTCGGAGTTGATCATCATTTCATTTATTTGTTTTTTGTTGCCGATAATTTAGCTCTTTGGTTTTATATATTTCTTTTTGGTTTTAACCTTTCAATCCTCTGTATATTTATAATCTTCTCACTTTCAAATAAAATAAGTTTAAATAAAATGCTGCAAAATATATGTAAATGTAATTTAATAGGCGTACAAGGAACGCATCAGGTTTTTTATATTATTTTTTAGATCTACCTTCATAACTAACTTCCACTGATTTCGTTTGTTAATTATAACTTTGAAATTTTCATGTGGGATAATGTTTCTCATATCACTGATGTTTTTGATCAACAAATTAAATAAATTTGGATTTGTTAATGGAATACTATTGTTTACAGACATAAATTTATGTAGCTAAATGAATTCTCATAAATTTACACTTTTTGGGATATATTACGTCAGTGTATGATTGTGGTGAATTTAGTTTTTATTAAAATGATATGTCCTTTCCATACGGTAGGAGAAATCGATACAGAGAGTTAGATCATTCAGTGAAACAAAAGAATTAAATGAAACTTAAGAATTATGAAATAAAAGAAGCGTGAACTATTGCATTATTATATTCCTTTAAACAAGAACAAAACGAAAGTAATGATATTTAGTAGAAATAATGAAGATTAAAAATGCCAAATCTGACCGGTATAAGTTGAAATTTGGAAACCAGGATAGTTAAATCAAACCCATAAGAATATGATTATAAAAAATATCCTATGATGTACAATTATTTAAAAATTTTATTAAAATTTTTCTGATTAAAAATTAAAGAGTTAAAATCAAGTAATCTGTATTTTTCTGATTTTGGGGATCGATACAGATAGCTCCCTGTCGCTTTTTTTCTTTTTAGTCTCCGTAACCACCGTAAGGTATTACTTCAGAGGATGATATGTATGAATACGTATAAATGAAATGTATTCTTGTACAGTATCAGGTCGGCCATTTCTGAGAAGTCTGATTAATTGAAACTCAATTGCAAAAGAAAACGTTATCCACGATCTAATAATCAAATCCGTATACAAGTAACTGTCTTTACTAGGATTTGAATCTTAGAACTTGACTTTGAAGTCAGCTGATTTGCGGTGACGAGTTCACTACTAGAACAACCCGTTGAAAAACGAAAAATTTACCATTGCACTATGAAAATTGAAATTCTATTAATCTTACTAGGTGCTTACACTTTGGGTAAAACTTGTTTTCTAAATCTTCAGCTTTAAAAATAAGTTAAAAATATTCGGGCTGATTTTCTTTGTTACGGAAAGCAATAGCGCAACAAAAAGTTGTAATTAGAATCGTTTAATGGCTGAAATTTTGGCGTTTTAGAAATATTTATATATAGATATTTAACAACGCACTTTATTATGAATTAAGAATCAAACAAAATAAGAAAATTGTGTAGCAAAAGATTTATGAAAAATACATATAGCATTTTTTTTAGAAGGCTATGAAGTTACATTTTCGATTTTTTAAAGGTACCGCTAAGGTTTAGATCTGAAGAAGTTATAATTTATATAAGCTGTTAAAAAAAAATGCATTAATTTTTCTCTCATCCGTTAATCTTATATAGCTACTACACAAATTACCAGTAAAAAAAAAAAAAAAGTGTGTATATATGTATACAAACTCTACAAGCTTTTTAAATGTTTTAGTATTACTTAAACTCACTAAAGAAACCTACTGCTAAGTAAACAGGTAAAACTTTTTTTTAAATATGTATGTGTAAATTGATAAAATGGTAATAACATATTTTTTATTTTGACTTCAGGTTACTTAATCTTTAAGTCTGAATGAATAATAAGTGATATTACTGTTTATGCCTTGTACATGTCTTTTAGTTATTTTTACTATCACTAATCGATTTGCTAATGGATGATAATACTCGTACACTGACCTAACGCAAGAATTACTTTATGATAACAGAATAGTTGTTCAGGTGTTCAGTTACGTTCATTCTGTTCACATCTCCCCCCTTTTTTGTGTTCTTATAAACGGTTTTACATCTGTTTATTGGAACAGTTGCGAAATAATTACACTTCATTTAAATAGTCATTATGAACTTCTTTTTATACTATGAGGAGAAGTATCGTTGTGAAGTTTTACGCATTCTAAAAGCATTCAATGTCTGTTATTCTATATTATTAAATAAATAATAATAATATATAATGAACACTTTTCCATTATCTGTTTGATATTACATTAAAGTATTATTTATTGTTGTCCTATTTTCAATTCTAATATCTTCAGTTACTTATTGTAGTAAAATAATAGAAAGGGTATAGCATTAATTTGCAACAGTATTTTTTATAAAGTATTATACGCATAAATTATCTTGAAATACCAGGTATAATGTAAAGATTAGATTTTAGTTATACTGGCATTCTGCTAACAGTTAATTTAATTATACTAATTAAAAACTATTTACTTTTTTGTTTATAATGTCTATCTGTATTAAAAAAAAACAACATATACACAACATTTAGTATACATATAGTAGAATATATATATATATATTTATTATTTATATATTTATTATTATTATTATGTAGATTAAATTGTGTTCCCTAATTTTTTAATAATCTTTATTTCTTAGTACTGTATATTAAAACTTTCATTTTACTGTCATAACGAATTCCCTAATCGGTGGTTCATTTCTTTTCCAGTCAACGTAGCAAGTATATTGATTTTTCTTCTTTTTTTGCGAAGAAAGGGATAAATAACTCGTGTAATACTTCCATATTAAAGTAAGCAAGTTAAGGTAATCAAAACAAATCAGAATGAAAACAAACATATAATGGTCGATATTTCCAAAAAAATAAAAACGAAATTGTAGACGATACATCATCGGTATGAATATTTTCCCTTGCGTTAATTCGAAATATCGAAAGAATTTGAATATTTTCCCTTGCATTAATTCGAAAATCTTTCGATATTTTTCTAATCACTTCTTCTTTTATAATATTGGTTATAATATATTTCTCTAATATTTTATTTCTATTGTGAAATTTTTCTTAAGAAATATTTAAATTTATTAATTCAGTTTCTAACTTGTTTCAACTTGTTGAAATTAAAAAATATATTATTTTAGTAACAGGATTGATTACGAATCATTGGATACCCCTGTTCCCGAAATTTATTCGCGGATAACTTTTTTGGAGTAAAATTATTTTTTTAATAGTCTACTGAGAATATATAAAAGTATTTGCATCTGAAAATAATTCAGAATATCCCGCTGGTTTATTACCTTTCAAGAATTATTTTTCATAATTTCAAAGGCTTATTTTATTATTAACTATTAACCACACTTATAAAATTAGTCTCCTTCAATTTGAGTATTGAATTGTCCTGCCTTTGTCTTGTATAAGAAAAAAATTTGGAGGCCCGACTCCCTAGCATCATATAGGGCTTTCTGTACAGCTATAACATAGCTGTACGCCGTTTGTGCGTTCAGAGGTTACTTGTGCTATTTGCAATTTTTGTTGTTTAGGGCTGTAGCTTGCGTGTGTACCAGCTACAGTACCGAAGGCAATTACTATTGTACGA
>JAAAKQ030053263.1:0-16172 GCA_010016005.3 Zanna intricata | reverse complement strand
CCTGAGATTGTACAAGACTACACTTCATTCAAATTCATACACATCATCCTCATTCATTCTCTGAAGTAATACCTTATGGTAGTTCCGGAGGCTAAACAGATGAAGAGAAAGAAAGATAAGAGTCATCTATAATAAATTAGATTATAATATTATCAGCTTCTTTATCCTCTGTTATTTATCCACAATAAAAGTTAGATATGTAATGTTGATTTCCAAGAAAGAATCTTTTATGTTAATAGACAGCATTTTTTTTCTATTAGTGAAAGTATAAATGTACTTTTTAGACGGAATTCTTAAAATTATGTATCATATAGTAAGATTAATCAGTGCCATTAATCCTTAGCTCAAGGATTATAAATGGCTTTATTTATTTCATTAATATTTAGTTATTTTATTTACGTTAAATTTTACATTTATATTACCTAATTGCATAACTGAATTTTTTATTACTTACTTGAATATATATATATATAAGAAACGGAGAAACATTTAAGACATTATTCTACTTATGAGAATAATGAAAAAAAAAAGAAGCATAATAAACATATGTCTTGAAATGCTTTGTTTTCGATTACGGCTAGCGAAAGATTTCATTCGGATTTCAGATCTTCTAATAAAAAGAAGCCCAACTGTAATTTTTTGGATCCAATTTAAGAATAAAAATTGTAATTAAAATATGCAATTTGAGCTCGGAAATAGGATAAAACTGGTCCCAAAACTGGAACTCCAATAGTTTTTAAGATGACGCAAAACACAAAATTCGGTGTCGAAAAATCGGTTTTTTAGGTTTGTAGTATAATAGTTTTATTAAATGCGGAAAAATTAGCAATAAAACTTACAGATAATTTAATTGTGACAAAATTTATGTAAATGTAGCCAATAAAATGTAAATAAAATCTTTTAAAAATCGATTTTTTATTGTAGGACCTGTTTTATCCTATTTCCTAGCTCAAATTACATAAGACTTTACTCCTTAATTTGAGTCACAAAAATACAGTGGGCTCCGTTTTATTAGAAGAGCTGAAATCTGGGCGAAAATTTCCACTAGCGGTAATTTGAAAACAAAGTTTCCAGACTGATGTTATAATTAACCACACTTCCCAGGAGTGGTCGACCTGAGATTGTACAAGACTATACTTCATTCACATTCATACACTTCATCCTCTGAAGTAATACCTTACGGTAGTTCCGGAGGCTAAACAGATAAAGATAAAGTATATTACAAAAAAAAAAAAAAAAAAAAATCATTTTGTAGATTAGTTATTTTGGGAAAATAACCAACTCATAAAATAATGTCTAAAATGTTAATGAATTCTTTTCATATATGAACAGCTTAAAATTTAACCAAGTTACATAGAAGTTATTTTTGTTCTTATGACTTTATACTTTTCTGGGTTCATTGCTCTGGAATTATGCTGCAAGAAGGAAAATATGATAATCATTCAAAAAATACAGTACGGTTTTTTTTTTTTACATTTCTCGACGTCTCATTAACCAAGGACCACAAAAAAAAGTTTACGGATAATGTTCGTAGCTACGTGCATACGTGTTGGCATGCTTAAAGATTAAAACTATTGACTAAATAGACTGATTTTGAAATTTTGTAAAGACTCGTGTATACGGGGGAATTAGTGGCAAAAGTTTTGGGTCAATATCTCTAGGTTGGTGGAAGATAGTTTTTGGGAATCAATTTTCTCAAAATTTTGTAAACATAACTTCACTTTTTATTAAGCTCAGTACAAGCGTGCACGCTTATCTTAAAAAATAAAAATATATATATGTACACCCCAAAATTCCCCTTTTCCAAAAACAGAAAAAAATAATTAATACTTTATTTTTTGTTAGATGTAACATTACTTGCCCTCTATATAACAATAAATAACCAATGCCAGAAAAGTATTACAGCTTTGTTATCAGATTTTTTAAAAGAGATCATTCATAGTTTGCAATTTGTAGGCTGTAATTACTCTGGACATTATAGCAATGTATTTAGGAAATAAATGAAAATATACTCATTTAAATAGTAATTAAATATATATATCTTATCTTCGTTATTATAAGGATGAGGAGAATTAGTACCTATTGCTGTTAAATTTTGCAAAATGTATTCAGTTTGATAATGCCTCATTTAGGTGAAATGACATACAACTAATGAGCAATACTAAATGGTTATTGGAATAGAATAACAAAAGAGCACACTCAGAAATCGTTAACACAAACTAGATTTGAAGAACTAATATGCATTAGCTACAGTGAGACAATTAAAAACAATAACAAACCCTTAAAAAATAAATAAAAAAATCTTATCTCTACTTTTTAAAAAACAAATACTTAATTTGTACACATAAAACTAAACTTCTGTATTGTTTAGTACAGTTATTATTTTTCCTATTGTATCTTCATTTAAACTGCTAATATCATAACCGGGTCAACAGTGAAAAGCTCCATTCAGTTCATTATTTTTAATTTATGAAAGGAAACCTTCCCATCAATATATCTCTTCTCCATCCTAAATTTTAAAAATACTTGATAGAATCGATCATCTAACTGTAAGTCCTAATCAAACCGTTCCGTAAATACACAGAGGAATGAATCATCATCGATAAATATATAAGAATTTTGTTTTATCGAAACGCCTAAAAATATACATTTACCTTTTGTATGCAGTAACAACTGGAAAAAAAAATGTAAAATTACTATCGTATATATAATCTAGACTTACTTGGTGTTGAGGCGACGGCGGCGGAGGCTGAGGCTGTGGTGACGGCTGGGGTTGTGGAGGGGGTTGCGGAGATGGTTGTGTCGGGGTTGTATTTGGACTGGGAGGAGGCGGCCACCGCCCTTCAGTATTGTAGTTGCCGTTGGACCCCTGGCCAGTTTGCTGTTGCTGCTGTTGATTTTGTTGTCCTTGACTAGGCGGTTGGCCTGGGGCTCCGCTCTGCGACTGTTGGGATTGCTGAGAAGATTGCTGTTGCTGCTGCGGAGGTTGTGGCTGCGATTGCGGTTGCGCCTGCGCTTGCGATTGTTGTTGTGACTGCTGTTGTTGCTGCTGCTGTTGCTGTTGTGTTTGTTGTTGTTGCTGAGGATTCTGAGGGCCAGATCCAGGCGTATAAGGAGATCCCAACTGGAACGACAAAAAGTACGCGTTAAAACTTTGATTTCGTTACAAAATTATGTAATGATATCTACTTTAATTTTTTTAAATGTACAATCAAATGTAAAACAATTAAAAACAAGAAAAGTGCCAAAAGGAATGAAAATAAAAGTATATTATACAAAACACTGCCGAAAATAACAGAAGTACAGTAGTAGCGAACATGAATAAATTGCAAGAATAACGGTAATTCAAATCAAGGCTGAATGAAACATGAACAAAAAACTTTTTTTGTAAAGTACTTATCCGATTATCTTTACTTAATACAGATAAATTCTAACTTGCGGCTAGAATAAATTCCTTTTTATTTTTAAACGAAAATCTTTGCTGATCACTTAACCCGACAGATAAGTAGTCTTAATTACAGGTTATTTCTAATACGTTAACATATTTACAGTAAAAAATGATTCAAATTCTAATTGATTTGATCGTTGAAACAAGTTACTAAGAAATTGGTTAATTCAATGCGAATTTTCTGTTCAACTTAAAATCTTGGATTAAACCGCATATAATTTAAATTTCATTTAATTATAAAATAAAGAAGTTAGTAAAACAATTTTTTTTTTAGGTTAGAGGCAGGCAACCTAACTAAAAGATGCATAACCGGCGAGAGCCGGCCGGATTTACATCCGGAAGGCCCGTTAGAAGCACAGGACACTCCTGGGAAAAGAAAAAGTGTAAAACAAACTACTAAGTAGATAACTATTCAAAACATGAACATAAACTTTAAGCTAGCGATATTAAAACCTAAATGTAAAGAATTTTTTCTTCTGGGACTACAATAGAAGGGGAAAACATATCTTTCAAGAGAAATAATGAGCTTACCGTTATCATACCAATTATTAAGTAAGCCCAACTGACCTTAAGTGAAACATACGAAGGATAGACGATATTATCAATCGATCAGTATATAATAGACCTTGGGTGGTTTGAACGAAATTACATTTCCGACTCAAATATATTGCAAAGTTCCTTAAAGAGCTTCTTTGTTATTAGAGAAAAAAAAAACTTTTTGTTGCAGGGTACAATTAAGTATTTCAAAGGAAATTTGTCAGCAATCCATCGTCTTCCAAATAAAAACTACCCGACCTTCCCAGTCAGATTTAACGGCGGGCGCCTTAGCCTAGAATAAGCTTTCCTTTTGATAGGGGGATGTTTATCTCATGTCAGGGTCCCTCTGTAGCTAGATCATCCAAAATAGATCGTTCATTACTTAGCATTTTTTCTAAATCTTCTTCCTGATTTTCTAGTTTGGATTGTGTGGTTATCGATCAAGCCACCGAATTCCGTGGTAAAGATACGAGAACAAATGGAACCGTTAGGATCTGTTACAGGGGAGGGGAAGTGATCTGCCTGCGGACTTAAGCGAGGGTTATTTCTTGTCTGAAGGCTACATAAATAAGGACAAGGGCGTTACATACTTTGTAAACATGTTTCTTCTAATATACGTATGCCCTTAGAAATAATAACAGGCTAATAAAAAACTGATATAGCAATTGGTAATAAGATTCTTAAATGTATTTTTTTTCCCCAGAAATATCTGATGGTAAATCCGTATATTAATATTACAAATTTTTACTACAAAATTATTCTATTATACCAGTAATCGGCTTTCCTTTTTATTTTTAACTAACTGTGAATTACAGTAGCGGATTGTTTTTTATTTGCACTCGCATAACTTCCTTTAATTCTACTTTAACAATAAAATTATCATTTATTCGAGTTGCAGCGTAAAATATTTTAAAAACAGTTGTAAACAAATTCAATAAAATAAAAAGAATAGCTGTTTTCACCCAGATGTTTAATATATTTTAACCGTTAACATAACAAAACAAGGATAACACCTACGTGTGAACGAGCTAGTACACAACTTAATAAACATTTTTTCTACCCCCTCCACTACAAACGACTTTACCTTTAAGGAAACACATCGACCGTCAGATGGTAGGCGGTGCACGTAGCATCCTGCACAACTATTTGCAACATTTAACAATGAAGCCGACTACTAGTGAGTAAGAGATAAAATATTTTTAACCCGTTATTAAGACAGGCGATGACTAGTTCTGTGTAGGCGAAAAAGGCTTTTTCATCTTCAATTTCTCCTTTCTTTTAAACTGTTAAATTTATTTTCGAATCTACATAGCCTAACAATCTTAAAACGAACGAATATAACAAAAAAGAAACAAATTTAGCCACTTTATTACACACATCCTACCTACGAAATGAAAAAAAAAAAAAACAAGCTGCCTTGTTCTCTTTCGTTGGAAATAGACAAACCTCGGGCTTGTGGAAATAATAAATTTGATTTTTCGGTAAGAAAAACTGAAGCTCTACTAATCCTTGTTGTTCACGCTAAAATTACCGGACAGACGTCCGGTAATATAAACGCTAAAATCAATTCGATTTTCCAACTAATCCAAAATTATAAAAAATTGAAATTTCGGAGAATTTATTCTAAAGAAGTATTTTTGTAAACGTTAAAAAAAGATTATTTTAACAATCTTTACGGGTCTGAAAAGGATTTCGAGACCGAAAAAGCTGCAATTTGAGATGTTCAGTCTATGTTAGATGAGGAAATAAGGAAGGGGAACAGATTTTTCAAAACCGGTGTATCTCGCTTCAATTAAACCGAAAAACTAAAACTTAAAGGAAGTTTGGCTTTTTATTTCTGATATCCGTGTAAATTTTAACGCTGTTTTGACACAAAAATTAAAATTTCTACATGTATCAGCACATCTCGCTTTTCGCTAACGACGCTTACGGATGATTATCATAGTTCCCATACATTTTTCGATCAAGTTTGGAGAGAAGCTATAAAATTTAAGTTACAATTAATTTTCAACAAAATCTCAGGGAGGAGACAGAAAAGAGGGGGTATCCTTAAAAAAAAAAAAAAAAAAAAAAAAAAAAACAACAGAACAAGATAAGCATGCACGTCGTTATCTCCTTAGAAATTTCTAGCACATTAAAAGGGAAATAAAATTCGGATTATTGTGAAATTTTATACAAAGAAAACATAATTTTAGTCTCCAGTATAATACTTCTCTCGCAGGATTATATTGGATAAACGAGTTCTTATTTCTATTTTATCATAACACAATGAAAAAAAAAAAAAAAAAAAAAAAAAAGCTAACGTGGATAACTTATATAATCCATTCAATGATATTACTTCAAACCGATTTGACTTGCAAATAATTTACAGAAACAAATTATTGTTCTTTATTGCGGCAGGGTGAAACATAAAAAAAATGGTTCTTAAAATTCAGTACTTTATAGTCTACAAAACGAGAAATTCATATCGTTAAGAATAATGTTTAATTTTCAATAATAACTTAAATATTGTAAAAAGCTAAAATTAAAAAATATCTTACGACACCTCATGGAGATAGTTTCCAGAATAATAGCTTAAACCACTGACACTGCTCTTTAACGAACACTGAAAAATTATTATCTGAAAAATTCAACTAAACCGAGAATTAAAAAAAAAAATACATCCATAGCGTTTAATCGTTCGACAAATGCCCATTGAAAACACAAAAAATTAAATTAGATCACAAGCTATCCAACTACAAAATAGCTCCAAACTTTCAAATATTTTATTCCATAAATAGCACATAAAAAATGTTACATTTTACAATAATTTCGATAGACGATGGTGTTATTTATTATTTCATAATTTTAAAATTTCCTCGTTTATATTTCGCAGGCTAAAAATTCATAGAAAATCTGAATTATACTAAACAAATACAACAATCGGTTAAAAGAAATGTAAAAAAAAAAGCTACGGTAATGAAAACTTTTTGAGATTATAAATAAAAATAACGCTAAGATTAGAAGAAGTTTACAAACACGAAATACCGATAGAAAATTGGCAACAACGTATAACAGCATAACTGAAATGGAAGGGAGATTTCTAAATCAATTTAAAAATGTCTCTTGGCGGTAACACAACACAACATCACAATACTAAGTGTTGTGTACGTGTGTGTTTATCAGATGAGTCATTCAGGAAGAGAGAATAAGCGGGATATATGGAGCGAGAAAGACGGTTAGACAGGACGAGGCAAAATATAGTACTACTACTAATAATAATAGTAATAACACTAACAATAATAATAGTAGCAATAGTAAAATGAACTGAGGAGCAGGTGGGTGATTCCCCGATTGCGGGCAGATGTAAACAATAAAAGGTAGGAGGATGAGAACGAGGGACGATGAAGAGCGGTTAAGGGCGATGACCTCGGCGGCCCAGGCATGTTGAGAAAGGTCGTTTTCAATCACAGCACAGTCAGGCCGGCGGCAGCAGAAGCAGAAGCAGGAGCTATATATAGAAGCACATCGTACACAAGTCGACCTACATTTCCTCGCAAATCTACTTACAATAAACAACGCCGATCTTAATTATGTCCCTTTCTCATACCCCGCGTCCCGGTTATACTATCGACCGATAACCCGCTCATGCCGTCTCTCTTACGCTTTTCTTTTTCTAGTTCTTCTTCGGCATACAAAGCTCTCGTTTCTCCCTACTGTTTACAAACACATTAATAAAATCGCTCTCTTTCTTAATATACTCTCTCTTTCGATAAAACCTTCACTTAAATCACAGAAATATCTAGTTTAACTCTTACTATCACTTTATGTAACAAAACCCATTCATGTGAATTAAACGATCCGTTTATATTTTGCAAACAACGATGAATACAATTTAAAAGTATTCAATATCTACAATAACAAATTGAAGAAAATTCTTAACTATTAGTTAATGGAAACGGTTCGTCAAAACATATGAATTAAATATAAACGTGTTAATTAAATGCGGATAACTTTAAAACCAAATTACAAGAAAAAAGTGATGCAAAGAAAAAATACAAGAATAAACTGATGAAAAATGTAGAAGATGTTAATAATTAGTGAGCAAACGATGGAGGAGGTTACTCCAAAAACAAGTAAAAAGATTAGATCCGAAGGAATTGCACCCGGGTTAGAGTATTCCGTAACATTTAATGAAGCGATGAATGATCACGAAATAATTTCGCACAAATCCAGTTTGAACAGATTATGATATGAAATGAACTTTCTTCATCGTTAAAATACTTCGTTAACTGAATAAAATAACAGCAAGCTGATAAAAACTACACTTCGGTTAAGAATATAGACCGTGCCTACTATACGTTTGTATGTATATCCTGCAGATAAATGTGTATATATTCACATATAGCTAATCGGTTCTGAAATTTTCATGGGAAAACTCATTTGGCGCTTATTCATATGATTTAACGTAAAATACATTTCAATTATGGTTTTACCGTTGAATGCTTCGAACTTGCAATACCGCTACACATTTCCACTTGCGGTTTAAAATTAATGTAATATATACATTCTTCTACTGAATGGAAACAGTATTTTATTTATCGGTTTTTAACAGTAAAGGGGTAGAAGGATTTATTATTTTATACAATATTTGTCCCGATCTTAACTATGGTTATGGAATACACATAAATAATAGGAAATTCAAGAGGCTGAATGTACGACAAACATGATTTCTACAAAATGACGTTCATTATTCAGAGTGTCCATAAAGTCTTTCCATGATTATAAACACTTATTACAAAAAAAAATTATTACAGTAATTTTGAGGCAAAAGAAACAAAAATGATTAAGCTCTTTTAATATCGGTTTGTTGCACGTAGAGGCAGAGTAGAGATTACTGTGATCAATTTTTTATAAAATGATGTCAATACAGAAAGCGCAATGCATGTTGTACAATCACGAGTCGAAATCACCGATTACTGTGCAGAAAAATTTTAGAAGGGAATACCGACGACCAGCAGCTGGTATCAAGAGTTTGTTGCGTGTTAAGCAAATTTTAAGGAAAGTGGAAGACTAGTCGACCACACTGGGGATTATTATTAGAGATTTTCTGAATGAATAATTTTGTAGCAAATGGATTGGGTGCAACGGCCACACTCCCTGGTCACCTCAACATAACTCCCTTTAGACTTTTTTCCTCTTGGGTTATATTAAGAGTCTATGCAACACCCGTATCTGATCTGGACACATTGAGTTGGAGAATAACTGAAGCTGTTGCTAGTGTTACCAAAGAAAGGTTGACCGACACATGGCGTGAAATTGATTTTCGGTTAGATATTCTACGAGTGAAAAAAGGCGCACGTGTTGAAGTTGGACTCGGTAAAAAAAACTTGATAAGTTTTTCTTTCATTTGCCATAAACCGCACAACTGTTAACTGTAATAGTATTTTTAATGTAATAGTAATCATGAAAAGACTTTATGGACACTCTGTACAATCAGTTTGTTCCTAAGGTTAACTAAACGGGAGGGGATACTCCGCATATGCAGACGACTTAGCCCTGGTGGCGAAAATTGAAGAGTGGCTCGCGCCACAAACACCGTGATTTGCATGGGACTGGATGGTAAGCAATGGGCTGCAGCTGTCTCGAGATAAGTCTGTGTTCGTCCCGCTGACGGAAAAACGGCGGCTGGCGCCAATTGCAATCAAGATTGAAGGAGAGGAGATCCGATAGTGGGGCACAGCTCAGCACCTAAGGATGTGGCTGAACCAACAGCGATCAATCACCCCTCACATCAGGGAGGTTACTGAAAAAGCTGGACGGGTGGTTCAGCGTCTAATCAGGTTGTTCACGAACATCGGCGGATCCTGTAATCTATGCAAAGACTACGCACATGTAGTGAACGCGATACTCCTCTACGGCGTCCTTCGACGTAAGAGGGTCAAAGCGGTGGGGAGCAACAGAAGGCTCCTAGAGGGAGTGCAGTGTCGCATGGCCCTCAAAGTGGCGTCGGCGTATACCTCAGTTTCCATGGAGGCGGTGTTGGTGATCACGGGGCTGCCATCTCTCCCAACAACTGACAAAGGCTCGCTCGTCGGGGCACCAGGAGGAGTCCAAGGATATATACGAAGCAGTACTCCGGAAATGGCAGGCTAGATGGGATGCGTCCATCAAGGGCAGGTGGTCACCCAAGGTCGGCTGTTTAGTGTTCTGAACGTGTGGTTCACGCGATTCCCGACCGGCCACGGGGTCTTACGAGCCTACCTGTGCGGTAGGAGGAGGGCCCCAACTTCCCCCTTTTTTTGACTCCGATACCCCGGAACACGTATTATTCCAATGCCAGCGATGGAAGGAGAACCGTCACACTTGTACATCAGTCAACGGGCCGCTCAGGATGAACAATTCCAATGCCAGCGATGGAAGGAGAACCGTCACACTTGTACATCAGTCAACGGGCCGCTCAGGATGAACAACACTATCAGTACCAAGCTGCGGAGCTCTTCACAATTGCGAAATTTGTGACAGGATACTGCAGGAGAAGAATCGGAAGGCGAATGGGAGAGGGACAGCCCCCTGCGGAGTCCCGATAGGAACTCGGTTCCTATCTCTTCTTATCGCGGGATTCTTAACAGGGATTCCGAGGTATCCCCGTTAGAAACATTGAAATAAAGACCGAGTCCCAACTTTTGAGGGGGTCCAAGGTACATGGTCGGCCTGGAAGTAGAGGCAGAGCATGAAAAAAAATCTATGCCGGTAGACGGGGAGGTCCGATAGAGTATTGGAAACTCCCCTGGGCTGTGTTATAGTTAATTGTGGGTCCGGTCGAGGAGAGTAGGAGGGGGAAAAAATGTAACTGAACGAATATTTAATTTGCAGGGCTTAACATCTGCCGTATTTTTGAAGGCACGCTGTTGCGCGGCAGTAAGAAGACAAAGATAAGTAATAAGAGAACGGGAAGACGATGATTTATTCAATCAGCGATATCTAAAAAATGAATTTCTAACAGTATCTTGTAAAATGACCAACTACGTTGCTAGACTGTTAGTTTGCATCTCCTTCGAGACAATGAAATAGATAAGTTTTATTTCTTACGATGTAAATTAATACTGATTCATGATACTTGCAAACAATTTGGGTTTCCGAAGGAATCGATAACAGTGATTGTTACATGTATGCCGTTTCCTAATCATACCAAAATTCTTCTAAGAGTTATTCTTGAATATACTAAACCGGGTAAAACTATTATTTTCGATACAATAGCGGAAAAATCGGAAACACACTCGAATAGTGAAGTCGATTTGGGCGGCTTGAAAACAAAGTAGAAAGAAGTAAAGGATCAGAAGTGAGTGGTTGAAACCTTGTAGCGCCATGAGAGCGAAACTCACAAATACTTATTTTAATGCGGCATAAAAAAATTCTGGTCACCAAATTAGGCAAATTTACGAGTTTGTAACGTGTATTTTGTATTGTGTAAAAAAAGGTTCTTAATTTTTAACATAAATTCTAAAAAAATAAATGTCAACCAATTTTGACCAGTTGTTATTTAAATAAATAATAAATTCATTTTTTTTTTTTTAAATAATACACAATATCAAAACGCTTGCGGGCCGGACTAACGCTAAAGATTTTTTTTTAAGACATTCAGAATTAATTGATTCTTAATTGAATGATGTGTTTAAAAGGAAAACTGTACAAGAAGGCGAATATTGAGAAATATAAAACAGATAAGAGGTTAAAATTAATACAGAACAGAAAAGAACGCGGAAAAACAGAAGACTCTTACTTGAATTCAACTGAAGGGGGAAAAATAAATTGTCAACAAAAAAATTGTTAAAACAATTCGTTGAAGGTTTAGAAAAAGTAGTGATGTAAAAAGTAATGCTACGCTGTGGCAACACTTTAAAATTACAAGTAGGTTTCAAAGATACAGATGCTAATTCAGTGTTACGTCGCAATTGATTTTAAAAAAAATGTTTTGACCGAAATATTATTGCACTGCATTGTGAAGCGTACGAAAGAAATGTAATTCAGGAGTTAAATTCGCCTGTCTTGAGAACTTTAGGTATGTATATATATATATATATTTTTTTTTTTTTTTTTAACAACAATTTTGGACGGAAAATGAATGAACGAAAAATTACCACTGACAAGATAAGTAATAAAAAAATAACCTTGTGATGTCAAAAATTACTCTTATCTAATCATTTTAATTACACTTTTGTTTTTGTAAGATCTTTAAAAAAAAACATTCAAAAAATGTTCGCAATCGGGCAAGCGAAATGAAAAATAATCAAAATTTTTTTAGTATCCAAATAAACATATTTTTGCTTTTTAATCAAGAATTAATATCAAAACCATGCGAATAAAACAATATAGTCGTATGTCATTATAAATCAATTAAGTAAATAAATCGCAATGATTACCTACGCGCCTAAATAAATGCTGTTATTCTTTTAAAATTCTATTGAAATTTATTTAAATTTTATTGAAATGCTATTTACGATTAATATAACCAATAAATCGAATACATCGTTATTAAAAGAAACCAACATTTTCAAGGCGAAAAGCGTTTTCATTGTCATCTTCTTAGATGGTTGCTGCAAGTTATCGCAAGTTTCGTCGTGACAATTTGAACACAAGCGAGTAAATTTTAACTTTGCCGATCTGAAGTAACGAATTTGGTTTTATTCGCCCGCGCCTACCGCGAACCGCTTCCCCTTCCACGTTCTATTTTTCGAAGAGATTTAAATAAGTTTTACATTAATTTTTGCTATAAAAAGTTTTTAACATTTTGAAGTACAAGTCTTGAAGAAAAGAGTGCACTTGAAATGGACACGAAAAAGTTTTTAAAAGCCAAAATAATTACAGTCGCTTAAAGAATCTGTTTATAAACAAATTACAATATTTCTGCAACGAATATACCAACTTTCTTCTGTAAACACTCACTGGATTCGGAATTGCAAAAACTATCTTTATTTAAAAAAAAAAAAAGCAGTAAAAAGGTTATCTGCAATAAATATTGCCTTTACAAAAAACTGCCATTTTAATACTTTACCAGTATTTTTGAAGTAATTAACAAAATTTAACGTTTCAGAGGTTAAATTATAGGTACTGCAAATTCCCACAACTTTTATTCAGAACTTTTTAGCTTAGGAAGTTTGCCTCGGTCTACAAAATTGAAAAACCGATTTTCACAGTCTCTGAATAGCAGCCATTTTGTCCAGTCACGTTATAAATAACTGTCCAGTCACTGATTTACAATCTCATGTATTTCCCTAAACTCTACTAATTTTTTTCAAAAAAAAATCTGCCTTTTTTTTCTCCATTGACTGGACTAATAAGAAATTTAACAAAATGAAGACTGTATGCTAAAAATATAGAAGTAATCAAAGGTTCTAAAGCGTAAAAAAATTTTAATTTACTTAAATTTTTTCTACTTCTTAACCTTTTAATAGAACACAAATTCAGCGAGTAAGTCGCTAAAGAAAGTTTCAGAAAGAATGGAAAGGAAAAACTATAAAGCTTGAAAATAACTGTAATATTTAACATTAAAATACAAGTTTAACTGTTTGCCTTTGAAATGTTTACTTTTAGATTCATTCACACGAATAAATAGCAAAAAATGTATTTTCTTTAAGATCCTGCTATAAATTTGTGAAATAAAAGACAACGAACACACAGCTAAGATTTCAACATATTTCTAATTAATTGAAAATCGTTCCGTAGACAAAGATCCAAGTATTAAGCGTTAACTGAAATAAGATTTTTTTAGTTTATCTTGAAAACCAAAGAAAATATAAATGTAGTTTGTGTTTTAACCATCATTTACAGATAATGAATGCATTTGGTATATTCAGAAGGCGCAAACAATACGTACATCGCTCTACTTACGGGGAAAAACATATTTAATAGCTTATCGAGAACAATTAATCCTTTTTAATAAAAGAAACACCAAAAATGTCTTTACGCAATATTATTTAAAATAGCATGTAGGTATAATTTACAAAAAATATGAAATATATTCATAGAATTAGATATGGTCTTCTATAAAACCTTCAGTTCACCCAATTTTAAAGTTAGCTGTATAAATTTGTCATTGAAACTATTTTAAAATTTAAATACATTTTTTAAAAGAGTCATTCATATCAGCCAAACAATTCTTCGACTTTTAAGCGAATATAAAGTCCAACACATTTATTAGTATTCAGGTGACTTGATTTACATATAAACATTTTAAATATTCTCCCTCTTGTTTTTCTAGTCAAAACTTTGGATTTCGATAAAACTATTCGCAAAACAATTGCTGAACTATAATCCATTTTGTAATCGATTTTACCGAAGTTGTGGAGATGTAATTTGTAAAGAAAAAATTAGTTTACAAATGAAATTCTCATCATTCAAAGGGAACTAAATAAATAAAAATTCATATGTTTGGAATAACTAATTAGATTATTCTAAGTCGATAATAAAAAAAGAAGTAACAAAAAATTTTAATAGGATATAACGCTACAAAACGATTTATAAAAAAAAAATTATGAAAAGATAAGAATGCTTAAAAAAAAATAAATAAAAATTAATTTTTATTTGTTGTTTTCTTTATTAATTTTAAAAAGAAGTGGAATTTAGTCCTTCGTTTAGACGAAAAGTGGTACCTAAAAGAGTAAATAAAGAGGATGGAAAAAAAAGGGAAGAAGATAACGGCAGAAGCTACCAACGATAACGAGAATCTTTTTAGCAGATGACTAATTGGAACATGAGATAAGCGATCAAGAATAGGAAGCACGTAAGTACACGTGCTATACGATACGGTGGGGATGGACAAGCGGTTGGAAGTAGGGAGAGAAACGCCAACACACGAGAATGTACGGAGCGAATGAGAAAAACATCCCAGTTGTTCAAACCCACTTATAATTGCCAACAAAACTGGAGCTTTTTATCGTTGGAGGGTCGAGGTAAAGGAAGACAAACGGTCACCGTTTACCTCTCTATCATCACAGTTATCGTTGCCATTACATCGTAACAATTATCAGATGTCGTTTAATAATTAATTAAATACACCGTTACGTAGTAAATTAATTTAAGCATGTATACAACACACGCCGCTATCGTTTAATTCAACCATTATAATTACAAATTTAATAATGATTAGAAAAAAGAAAACGAGAAATAGTTAATTATACGCACAAATGGACTAAATACAAAATAGATCTAAGAAAAATCTGAACGATTATTATGAAATAATACCATTATGTAACATGAAATCATTATGACTGTTAGTTATGTAACAGTTAATAAACGATATTTTTCTTAAAAATACCAGGTTCCAAGCGAAATTCAAAAAATAAGATTTCTTCATAACGACATCCGTAACGAAAAGCAGCACTATCTTAAACGACTTATCATTTTAACGACATCACGTTTTCGGTAAAGATGAGTCGAATCGAGCAGACTTGATCGTCAAAAAGGTCTTAGATTTTATGAATGCGAGCCCTACGTGTTCAAGAACCTCGACTCGCATTAAACCGGTAATATTCTTGTATAATATGCAGCACGCCATGACGCAGTCATTCCGTTGAGAACTTTTTCTACGATAATTTTTGTTGCGATGTAAGCGATATTTATCCGATGTTCGTTCTGCGCAGTTATATAACGAGCATCACTGTCGTTGATGTACGTTGTTTATAAATCTTTTGTAACGCAACCCTGACCTTTAATGCATCTTGACGATTATTTTAGACCTTACGTTTTTACTTACATTGTCAACAATATTTATAGTTTTCAGTATTCATTTTTTTTCATCGCGTGGAATGAATTTCGAAAACAAATGATTGTCCGTATTGGGCAATCAATTTCGATCGTTGCCCGTATTGTGAAATATCTGGATGTTAATTAAAATGACAAATTGTCTTGGGGCGAACGGATTTAGTGTTATTTGCAAAATACAAATATGAGCTGTCAGATTATATTTTAATAAATATAATCATGCAGAGCGATATTTAATAAATAATAAATGATCATTTAATTTATCCAAATTATTTGATACCTTTAAATCTATATAAGTAAAAGAATAAGCAAGCCTCCGTGGCGCGACTGGTAGCGTCTCGGCCTTTCGTCCGGAGTTCCCGGGCTCGAGGCATAAAAACGCATTTTTCACATACGCTACAATTCATTCATAAAGATATACCTTAATGGTGGTTCCGGAGATAAA
>JAAAKQ030053262.1:4045-17483 GCA_010016005.3 Zanna intricata | reverse complement strand
TCAGTAATTATGCGCAGTATTTAATCAGTAAATCATTCATATTTGCTGTCATTCAGTTATTTTATTCAGTTGTTAAAACAGAAGACTACTTTATAAATACAATTTTTATATTAGCCTAGAAAACTAAATAAAATTTTGGAAGGACAGGAGGACACTGCATATTATAATTACCAACCGACTAAGCAGTCTAAAATTTTCTCAGAATTTACGAATCGTAGCGATATTACCTCAGTAGAATTTTCATTTAAGAAACCAAGTTAGAAAAAAAAGTTTTTCATATTTTAAAACATTTTTTGTACATTTTAAATTTTTCTTTGCAAAAATATTTGTAATCTTTCTTGTTTAAATTTTTACTTGATAATTTATTAATCCATTAAAAACAGATTGGTATTTTACTTAAGGTATGTGAATAGCGGTAAACAATATAGGAATCAGATAGTATATATTAAATTGGGGGGGGGGACAGTATTAATTATATGTAAAATTAATCTGCGTTTGTAGGTAACATAAAATATAAATATCTGGCTAAATGTTGAAATTTTTATTACAGCTTAATGGAAAAGAGGTTGTATTAATAGATGAGCAAATATAGAAATTCATTAATTCAATTGAAGGCCATTTATTATTTCTTTTTATGAGCGTTACTGATCTAAGGAAAAAATATTGCACTAAAATACACTTCTAAATACAGTGAAAATTCCTTTCATAATATGCATAAAAATGTTTCCCACTTAACATTTTTGTAAATACATTTTTGTCAATCGATGGTTTCATATTTTTTTAATAGAAAATCATAGTTTGGAAAATATGATTGAGGTATTTTAATATTCTGGTACGCAAAACCATTATTTATTTTTCTAAAAATAAGTGAATAATAATAATAAAAATATAATAATAATAAAAATAACATCTAAATTATTATTGTTTGTTTCAGATGTTTTAATAGTGTTAGTATTTTTTAAACTGTTTACATTTTTTTCTCCTTCCCTGAGCCAGACCTACAGTGAATCATAGCAGAGCTCACGGGTTGTCCACTCTAATGGGCCTCCCCGTCCATCTGCTGCACGTCCAGCACAACAGATCAGCCCTCCGGTTCGGATCATTTAATATGCCTGCCTCTAACCGCCGAGGCGGGATACCAGAGCTAACATAGTCAGTCCAGCTGACCGCAGTTGAAGCACAGCCGAGAAGGTTGGGGCCCTTGCATGATGACGACATATGGCCGAGACTCAAGCATCTAAAACATCTATTTTTAGGATCACGAATCCGAAACCTATTATAGACCCATCCAATCTTCACCCGCTTCGCCATTAATAGCACACTATACATAAGTATTATATTATTTTTTTTTTAATATATATATTATGGTTATTCACGTAACATGTTTTTGTCAAATTTGTTGTTTTCTAAATTACATACAGATTAAGTACGAGTATTATTCGACATTATGTTTTATGTTCTTCGTGTAAAATTAGCACATTCATTTATATAAAAATAAATGCATGTATTTTGTTTCTATAATATGTTTTTAGAAGATTATTTTTTTTATACAAATTGCACATATATTTATTATATGTTCAGGTAAACATCACCAAGCTGTCTAACGTAATACCCTTTACAAACAATGGAGTTTACTTTTATCCTTCTTCTTCAGCGTATAAATTAATTTGCATTAATGTCATCAATATTTTGTTTGATGTCTGTCAAGTAATTTATCTTTTTCTGAAAATATATGGGCATTTTTAAGGTTATACTAAATACAAAATTTAATAGACTGAAAGTACAGTCTGTTCAGTTCACTTGTAGGACAGACCAAAACCTACAGGTACTACATACAATAAACATTACCTTTGTGAGAGCCAGATAGATGAAAAAGAAAAATGTATAACTCAAGCATTAAACATAAGAAATAAAACCTAAGATGTCCAAATTAAAATATTTAAATCTACAAACATACCAAATTTTAAAAAATGCAAAAGAGATCAACAATCAGAACAGAAATCAAATTTTTCATTTGACTCTGTATTAAAGAAACAATTCAACATGAGGATATTTAATAAGAATGTCACGGATAACTTCAATGAAAAAGTGGATGCCTAAAGGAATTAGATGACAATCGCCTCAAACACAAATAGGTGCATCTTTCCGAGTAATGAGATATCCATGGTTGAGTCCAGTGTGTCATATTTGCAAACGGCAAATAATAACCTCCTCTCTACATCAAGTCTCGGATGAAGAGCCCCAAGATATATAGTGTTCAAATTTAGATGAAATTTATTGTTGATGGTAGCATTTCATTTACTTCGCCACTCTTCACGAACCATCAGAACAGAAAAGATCGTCAGAAACAATGCGATAAGTAAAATGGATGCTGCAAACAAGTCTCTTTTGCCGCACTATCAGCACGCTCATACCCTAATATTTCAACATGGCTAAGTATTCAGCTTAGTATTCCAGTATGGCTGTTCAATGAACAGATCTGTTGGAGTGACATGTAATTAATTCAACAGCAACTTTCGAGACTGTACGGTAGGCTGATATTGACCGAATACCTACACATCGCTGCAGAGAAGCTAAGATCCACATATGTATTTTTCTTGAAAAGCATATGAGCCTGGCCATCTGCGATCAGATGAATCTGCATCTGCATAGAGCAGGCTTCAGCACCTGCAAAATCATCCTCCTGGCTTCCTCTCTGGGCCCCGCTCTAGTTGACATCAGCCTGTACATGCTGGACCACACCCTCTTGGCTTTACGCACGACCTCTGTCGATGTGCTTGTGAAAGAGACCAGACGGTTCAAGCCACGGTACTTGATGTGTCTTGACGTTTCAACCCGAACCCCGTCTACTATTTTTATTTTATTATTATTTTTAATTTAATTTTAATTTTATGGGGGCCAATATCACTCCTCTATTCGCCAGCCACCTGCCCACCAGTACCGCAGTAGCGTTGGTAGTCTCCTCTACCTCATTCTATGTTCTGCCTGAGAAAAAGAGGGCCAAATTGTCGGCGTAGCCACGCTGTGCACCCCAGGAAATCCAGACTCAGTAAGCCATCAAATGCAAGGTTCCACAGGGGATATCCAAAACTGAGCCCTATGAAACTCTGCCATTCACCTCGTCATCGACTGCTCCTTCCTCTTTCACCCGCACAAGGTTCTATACGGGTAGATATTAATTTATAATGTCGGTGAGGTACTTAATTACTCCACGCCCTCTGAGGGTGGCCAGCACTCCTAAATTGAAGAGCACCACCAGAGGAATGCTCCTCAACGGCCAAGAACTGGCTATTAGACTCCTATCCCACTTCAAAACATGCCTTTTGGTCCAATAGTCGATTTTCTCCACACAAACCCAAACTGGGTCGGGAAAAGCTACCAGTAGCTTCCACTATAGCCCGTATTCTCTCCACGATGTGGCGTTCATAAAGCTTACCAAACACATTTAGCAAGTATATTGAATCAGGATCCGCTGCAACCTTAGGTAGTAAAACCAAGAACCCTTCTTCCAGCATCATGGAAAACTGCACCCTCTTAATACCCCATTCATAACATCCAGAACTGTCCAAAGGTGCACCGCCAAACTCCTCGCAATGGTTGCTATTATGCCATCTGGTCCTAGAGTCCTCTTGAGGCTAGTTCACCTAATAACCCATTCTAGCTCATCAATTGGGAATTTTTTGTTGTGGGAACAGCCTGCTCTCTCCAAGACCTCTTTCACGCAGGGGAAAAGCTAAGATATCGCACGCAGTGGCAACTTCATGCCTGGCCTAGGAAGTGACCTGCCAAATTACTTCATGACCACCTGATAGGCCCTTTAACACGGGTTTCCATCAAGGGCCGCCTGTATCTTTTGCGCTCTTGATAGCGGTGCACAAGGAGCTTCTGGTTAACAAGTACCGCTCGGCCAGCTCATTCTTGTAGATTTCACTCTGGAGGCGCTTCTGGCCGCCAGGGTATTGGATCTCAACTTGGTAGTCCTGAGACAACCAGTTAACGCTTATCCTAATGGCCCTATCTGGTGGTCCGTCACCACGACACACCTCGCTCGGAATTCACATGAAATCCTCTGAACTAATTTTGCCCTAGCTTCCCAACCTGGCAGCGGCAGCCTCGTCCATCCTTCTAGTCTGGGCTTCAGTGTGTTTCCAACCAGCTAATGGCTCAGAATTAATGATAGTTTCTTGAAGCACGGAAAATGCAGCCGCCCGATGATCAGAAGCAAAGTCGTCATCGACTAACCTACAATCCTGCACTCAAGGTAGGAATCCATGTGAATTTACAGTAACGTCCAACATAGACCCGCTACTCCTACCAACAAACGTGGGAGCCCCCACGTATGTACATTTTTATTTTTTAAAACACAGCATGTTTGGCATTCATATATATTACTATACCCAGCAATCCGCCTTACCTTCTGAGAGGCTCATTAATTTGAAATTTAAAACCATATTTTATTACATTATAAGCCAGATTATTTTTAGAAGCTTTTGGATAACATTGTCAACTTCATCAACAATTACGAGGTACGATTCATTAGGCATTATAGTAATCATAGTTTCATTCTTTTTATCCTCTCTGTGTTTCACTTATTCTATCTTGATCAACATTTTTGATTCGTAACTATTTTCTTTATTTAAACTATGACTTAGAATTTGACTTAGGCTTTGAATCATGTTTCATGTTTTAAATTCTGAAATAGGTGTAGGGTTATATTATGGAATTTTTTTTCAACGGAACGCCTGGTACCGAATCAGTTATATTCCTTTGAAAGTTCTGGACTTGTGTACCATCATCTTTGACCCTGCTCAGAGCTTCCCCCGATTAGCCCTTCCGCACAGAAAGAATTTTCTATGTTTCTTCCTCCATGACGTAGACTTTAGTGGTTCTGTTATTTCTTTTTCCAGCATACTCGGTTAGGTTTTTGGCTAGGATATAGATAATGTCGCCCAACACGCATACATTGAAGTTGACACCGTTCTGATATAACTTTCCCAGACCGCCGTTTAAGTCAGCAATCATCTTCTTGTGCTCCTGAGTACCATCAGTAATAATCATGTAGTTAATTCTTGTTTCTTCCCTCAGATCATCCCCTATCAGCACCTCTATTTGGGGCTTGAAGGCTAATAATTGCCCAGCCTTTAATTTATTACCTCCAGCCAACAACCTCAGACTGGGAAGTTTCCTGCTTAATTTAGCAAAGTATGGCCCCTCCAGTGAAGCTAGGTCTACAATGGATACCGGGTGAGTACCCGGCTCTTCTGTGATTTCATTAATCTCTTCTATGTGTTGAAATACCTCTCTTGGCCATCTACGCGACAGGAGCTTCCTCTAATTCATTTCCTTCTGTAGTAACTGGCCTATGTTGTTCTTCGATATGGACGCCAAGGTCTGCGCCTTAGATCGGATTTTGGTGGCAGGGGAAGTGGGGGTGGGATTGGTAGAGATCCAAAGAAGGAGGGGTAGTAAACCATGGGATTCGGAGTTATTGAGGGATAAATGATTCCCCTTATATTGACTCGTAGCACTTATAAAATAATTCACTATTTAAATCACAAGCAACGAAAAATATTTCAAGCCGTTGTGTGTTACACAAACCACTGACGTCACTCCTTCTGCATATACTAGTTGTATGACTTAGAAAATTTAACAGTATAACCTGTAATATATATAATGTGCAAAATACTTACACCATACGTATCCGTCGACCAAATATCACCAAATAATGCACAAATACCCACCGTAATCCTTAAATCAGTACAAAATGTTCAAACCAAAAAATAAAAAAAATTAAACCGTCCTAATATATAGCAATACCGTGTATCCCTGATGGAATAAAATTCCATCAGAAATATCTACAATATCCGCGATCGGAGGACCAAAATATATTTGAATAAATAACCGCTTCACTGTAATACCTCAGTTAGGTGTATCTATTCTGTAAATTAACTTTGATGGTTCATATTCGGATAAATAAATGTTCAATTGATGGGTTTATATTGATTTTAATGAGTTACATTTCATTCATATGCATTGATAAAAATTTACCTTCTCTATTTTTATGACTGTAACCTGAAAATATAAAATCATATAGCTCCTAAAACTGTATCTCATGTTGTTTTCATTACATCCAATGTAAAAGAGAAAACAATTTGGTGACAAAAAATACGGTTTTTTTTATGTTTAAGTACAATAACTTGGTTAAACTATAAAATAAAAGCATAAATGCTATTATAAAAACATGTAGTGAATTTAAATCTGAGAATATTATTGTAATAAAATCTATATTAAAAATAAAAAAATCCTCTATTATTATTATTAAAACAGAATATTTTTATTTCTTCAAATTAAGCGTTTAAATAATAGTATTAAATATAAATTCAGACTGTTCTTCTGAGTGCAAATTGTAAAAGGTAAAAGGCTGAAGGTTAATCTTCTTCTCAACTTGTATAAAAATAATTGTTGTATTACACAAGTGCCTATGTATCACTGAGAAAGTGAACTAGGTTTTAGTATAATGAAAGATATTTGGTAAAATTCACTAGACATCTCATATATATCAGAAGATGTTTTGTTATAATTAAAATTTAAAGTAAAAGGAACAGTCAATATATCCACATTAATATTGTTGATATACACGAACAGAATCTTCGATTCGGATTATAGGAAGAACTACAACCAATTATTTTCAATGAATTATTGGGTGTAAAGGTATCATAAGCATCATACTTTTAAAATCTAATTTCCTACAAAATATTCTGTCTTTTTTTGTTAAATTTTTAATTATAACAAATATATATATATATATATATATATATATATAAAATAATAATAAAATATCTTTAACTTTTCCCCGTTTCATAAAAAAATTGTAATCAACGTTAATTAACTCAAACTAAATTCATTTCAGCCACATAATAGAGATATTAACAATTTTTTTATATGTACATGAGAAACAGAAAACACTTCGTAATGGATTAGTTTTTTTTTTTAATTTTATTTGTACATTGAGTGATGTCTGCTGAAGACAGATTTGATGGATTATTTTGGCTGCTTTTGAAAATGTAGATCTTGTGTTTGTATTTATAAATAAATATAAATTCAGATAACTAGGTGTGTGTATGCATCTGAAGGGGATTTTTATGCTCTACATTTCTTAATATACAGAACTGAACTAAATACTCATACTCATCGCAGTTTTAACATTGTTTTCATTAATACTATGTACTAAATATTATTTACCACATATTTTTGTAATAATATAATAATTTTGGCTAATAAACAAAAATTAGTTGTAGATGTTAAAATTTATAAATTTAACAAATTATATACAAATTGCTTCTCAATACCATTACTGAAGTGTAATTGTAAAAAACATTAGCTCAAAATCTAGTTTTTACGGTATGAGATAATATGTTTCAAAGAAGCACTAAACTAGTCCTAGAATGTTAGTTTCATTTCACGTGTATTATGATATATAGTTATTTATTTTGTATTTGAGTATTAAAATAAGTTGTATAACGTACAATTAGAAAACGAATTAAAAGAATTATAAAATTAAGATAAGAAGTAATGCCAGAGGATTCTGAAGCTCGGTAGCTAAATATGCTACATTGTAGTTAGGAGATAAGTTACAATGATATGATTAGTAGAAATGGTAAACAGCAGAATGATTGTTAGTCACCCATTCTAGTCAGTAAAATAAAAAAATAGGAAACATATAGACCAGAATAATGGAATGGAAGATAAAACATTTTTAACAATAGAAATATCTAAGAAATAATGCCATTCCTATGTAGAAGAGTGGATATTATAGACGAACTGGAAAAGCAATAATTAAAATGATTTGTATAATTTAGTTACACGGATGGTTCAAAGTATCTAAATTAAAGTTTTTAATGGTTAACTGAGCAGAAATGTAAAAGGTAGTACGTTAAAAGGTGTTAGAATGACAAAATAAAAGCTATGAAAGTAAGAATTTTGCAAACGGAAGTAGATTAACAGAAATGAAGTTAAAAATTGGTTTGATGAAGAAGCAACAGAGTTTAAAATTTACTAAAATAAATTATGTATATTCCAGAAGTCGGCTCATTTATTTATTTCATTACTCATTTACTTAAAATTTCTGTGAAGACTAAGTTTCGGAATTCCATTCTAAGTTAAAGTAAGTGTATTTTAAAGCAATAGCTCTTATAAACAGTTCTTAAATTGTACAAACCTACACCCATAGAGAGGTTCAAAATCAACATATATTGAACACAAAAATCATATTCAAATAAATTCGATCATTATTTACATTAACAAATATAACACTTATTTAAGTAACTAATTTTAAACAAATCTACACTTTATAATTTTTTTTTAGAGAAGTAGATTAAATTTTCGCTGGAAAAACAATAGTTCTAATTAATTAATTTAGTTTGATTATTAAGCAGTTTGTATCTAACCCAACACATTCAAATAAACTAAAACGGTGAAAGATCGGAGATGCAAGAAACATGTAAAAAAAAAAAATAAAAAAATAATGGTTTTGAAAACGTCCCTATACGATAATGAAAAAAAATAAATGATGCCTAAAAATATAAAATCTAACATTTTGTGGGAAAATTTGACAATAGAAAAGGAAATAGTTTGATTATAAAATAATCTAAAAAAAAAGTATCTTTTTCTGTTTAAATATAAACATTTAATTCATATACTTTAAGTTTTAAAACATCCTAATATTGTATTTTTTATTATTGATATATTTTTTACTATTGAAACTACAAGGATTGTAATCCTTTAAATATTATACTGTTATATTCAAAATGATTTTGTGGGTGTTACTGGACGGAATGGTTCAGTTTTATTATTCTCTTGGGAACTATTAGAGTGGTGTTCAGATGTGCAATCACCAACTAAACCTATTGCTGCCATTTATACGAGTATGTAAAATTTCATACCGATACACTTACTGAGCTTCAAGCATTGAATTTATTATACTTAAATTATAGAAACAATAAAGATTAATACCAGAGAATATATGTAATATTCTTTTTTATTTTATCATTTGCCAATATCAAATTAATTTTATTGGTTACAAAAACGAACCAAAACCATTAGAAACAAAATGCTTATTCGTTTTTAAGAAAGAATAGAAAGGCTTAGTTTATTTAAAGAGATAAATATTTATAACAATTGTAAAATGAGAAATATTGCAATACTCATCGAGTAATAGTATCATCGAATATCTTAATATACGAATCTTAAAATCGTTAAAAATTAACTGCTTAAAAATTATTTGAGCTTTAAAGTTCCAAATTAAATTTTCATAACTAAATTTTATGTACTGATAAAAAAAAACAAAAAAACTTTTTTTTAATGTTTCTAGTGTGATTCAATTTCTTGAATTGCATTTTCTGCGTACCTTACAAATATGTAAATACAATTTTTCTATCACCTTTAGTTTTAAATATATTACGCTTCAAAAAAATTAAGGGAAATAAAATCTGTAAAATTTACAAATTTTCATGGCCATACCTATGTTAGAATAATATAAAATAGTCTCGGGTACATCCCGGAATTAGTGACCAACAATCGGCTAGCAGTAATCGGTTAGCATGTTAGTATTCGATTTCTCTTTATAGCGGATATCCATCACCGAAATGGTTTTGGTGAAAACGTTTACCGTGTTTGTCACTTATATCTCCAAGGGTGTCCGCGAAAAAACCAGATTTGAGAGAAGGAAATGTATTTTCAAAGACACTGCTGCTCTGTATGAAGTAAGAAGATGATAAAATTATCATGGTAATTGTCAGATTTTTGTTTGCGGAGAAAACTTTTAGAAACGTCTTTAAATGAAGCCCAAGCTCCACTTTCTACATTATTTAACACTGAGTTAAATACATCATCATTGCCTAACTCTCTTATTTGAGGACTAACAAAAATTCCTTCTTTAATTTTTCCTTCAATTAGATTTGGAAATTTCTGTCTAATGTACGAAAATCTGGGATTATCCTTTTTCATTGCTTTTTAAAAAATATTTCATTAGTCCTAACTTGAATGGGAAGGTGGTAAAGTAATTTTTTTGGGTTCAACTAAGGCCTCATGAATAATATTTTTCCCATTTGGAGTTAAGTTGTCTTAACGAATCATAGTAGAAGGATGTATTTAAAATTTAATAGAAAGTTAACATTTATAGAGTATTTAAGAAAAGTGACAGGGGTTCTTAACGTAAAAATTACAACTTCTTTATAAGCTAGAAATTATTTTATTCAATAAAATTAGATAAATTTCATATATATTATCTAAATATCACACAGGTAACCAATATTAGAGGGACATCAATGACCTGAATGTATCGGTGTGAAAAAACAAATTTGTTATATTAAGAACAGCGATATTTTAAATAACTTATTTTTGGTTTTAAAGAAGTAACTTAATAATTAAATTAAAAAATTTGTGAATTGTAAATTTATTCTTACCACCTAGGAATTTCTAGATTTTCAAATTGGTGAAGATTAATTTTAAATTTCGTTCTTATATTTTAAAAATACAAAAAGTCTATTTCCATTGGATTGTAAAATTTTGATCACGTTAGAAGTAATATATACCCTTTTCATCATAATTTCTAAGTTATAAACACTTTAAAAATTGAGAAAATTATCGAATCATTAACTTATCACATCCGTCGATGCTAGAATTAGTTGAAAGAAGTACAAAATATAGCCAATTGCTAATTTACCCAACTGATAATTCATTCATCTCATCCTCTGAAGATATACCTTAACGGTGGTTCCGGATGTTAAACTGATAATTCTCTCTAATATTATTTATCCAACTATTTATTTGTGATGAAATTTTTCAATCTAAATTAGGGAAATTTTTTAATTTATTTTACAACAGTTTTTGTTTAAAGATGTTAAACAACGTATAATTGAAATTAAAAAAATGATTACGCCTAATCTTCAGCACAAAATAACAAAGAGAAAAACCTTCGGAATTATATATATTTGTCTCTCTGTGTGTTCGCGCGCACGCGTGCGCATGCTTGTTTAAATTAAAATGTTCAGGAAATTGAACATATTTTAATATAACCGGAATACTTGTTCATTTAACAAACACAAGATAGAATTTCCCAACAATAAATACATTTTTTGTCTTAATCAAACAGAAGTTATTCAAGTTGAGATTCAGGAAACTTTTCATTTCGGTACAATGAAATTAATTTTCTGGCAGAGCAGATGATTCTAAACCAATTGAGAGCAAATTCATGAATATACGTCAGGAAGTAATGGAAACTTAAATAACATATTTTATTTTGCGGTGCAATTTACAAAGAACATTTGTTTTAAAGACATTTTTAAGGTGACTAGAGAAAAACTTTGTAATTTCAATTTATAATTTCTTCATGCTAAAGAGTAATTATTCCTCAGGATTAGCAGCTGTTTCTATTATACTAATCTTAATAATAAGTCAACAATAATGGGTCGTACAAGAAAACCTCCTCACATTTTACTTTGTCAGAAACATGTTTTATTCGATTGAAAATATTTGTTGAAATTTTTATCTGTATGTGTAAGACTAATATATAAAAATTAATACTAAAAACTAAAAGTTTTTTCATTCCTATTCAGCTTTAAAAATGTTTTTATAATCATTTATACATTTATAAATTTGTTTATATAAAGTAATATTTTTTAATTTCTTACCTAGTACATTTTATTAAGTAACCTGAAAAAAATTGTTGCATTAAAAATGCAACAATTTTACTTTTGAAGCAAAAACCATTATAAGACTAATTTTAATGGTAGTAATTTTAAAAACTTATAGGATAAAAAAGATACTATTTCAACAGTTATTTTTGTTTTGTTTTATGTCCATTAAATTAAATATTCTAGAAAAAAATAACCGTTTCATTTTAAACATAACTCACTACGAATAAAGTAAAAAGGTTTTTCTTCTTTAAATGCGATAAGTTAACTTTTGCTGTTAAAATAAAAACAGATAATTTTACTTAGTCATCAAATAAAATTACGAAATGTAGGAAATAAAACTACAACGTATAAATTAAATTAATCAGAAGACAAACTCTATTTTGAATTTAAGATACAGTAACATAAGCAAAATATTAGCAGTGAATCAATTTACCATATCTGTTTAAAGCATACATTTGTAAATAACAAAGAATTATTTTAAAATTTTGTAGTTTTAATAAATATATTTCTGATTCTTTCATTCACATTTTCCAATAGTTTATTCAGAAAATTGTAAAAGAATATTTAATGTTTTTTTATGTTTTCGATTCTAACGTAATATAAAGGTATATCGCGATATTACTGATGGCAGTATTTGATTAAAGGCAGGCAACTTTTCTTCTGTTGGAGAGGCGCTTGTGAGCTTGAATATATGCCCGAGTGCGCACGGGGCAGTGTATATGTATGATATTTACTGTGGGTATCTACGTTTTAACACACTTTCATCCATTTTTCTGTTGTCTTTTTCTAGTTGTTTTAATTTTTTTCGGTGTTTAGTAGGGTTATTTTAATATTGTTTTTCATTACTTTCTATTCACTGCTAGTGTAGTAGCTTCTACAAAAATGTAAAATGAAATTCATGTTGAAATGTGAATGTAATTATTACATTCTGCTTCTTTAAACATTAATCTAACAAATTCTAATCTGTCTCTTCCTTTAACGTTTTACATTTGACATGTTTAGATTGTAATTAACTAATCCCCGTTTCACTAATCCAAAGTCCCGTTAAGCTTCTTTTTCGTTTACACAATGTTCCGTCAAATATTTCTTTTCCAACCTACAGTATATTAAAACCTCATTATTTTGCATTCCCTTAAACTATTTACTTTTAGTATTTCCCTGAAGTCACATTTATCAGAAGTCCTGTTCTTTGTATTCCGACAACATCTCTTGTTTAATATTTGACATACAGTTCTTAAACTTGTGTTACATAAGAAAATATTATACATTATTTTCCTGCATGAAATGTTACTTTCTCTTGTAGTTTGGATAAAAATTATTTTTATTTTTTTATTACTTGTCCTTTGTAGTAATATGCAAATAAGAAATTATTTAAACTTTTTCGTAAATTGGGTTTCCTTATAGTACCTCAAAGTACTCTTGTTTTACACTAATTTTATTTACTTTTAAATTATATTTCCCTTCTATTATAAATGAATACCTTATATTACTCACAGCTCATTTCTAGTTTTTACACTAAATAACAAAAGGGAATTTAACAACTATTTCCTGGGCTCTTATCAGTCCATAAATTATATATTTAGTTTGTTCTAATTATAAAATTAAAATCAAATATGACTACATCCTCTTGTCAATTAAATAGGAAAGACTACATCCTTGTGTCTCATTGTTTATCATATTAAATTTCTACATTTTCTACACTTATTATAGATGTGAAACATTATATATATATATATATATAT